>JAFVLL020007435.1:98790-155135 GCA_021397915.2 Tor tambroides
CCAGAGCATTCAGAACCTCAGACTGGGCAGAAGGTTTACCTTCCAACAGGACAATGACCCTAAACACACAGCAAGAGTGGCTTATAAACAACTCTGTGAATGTCCTTGAGTGGCCCAGCCACAGCCATTTCATGTTCAACAAATGAACATTTATTATTGAAGTTTCTCAGGTTATTTTTTTTTTTTTTTTCAAGGACATAGGCAAACTCGCTGACTAGCCTTGTTTTTGAAAAAGAAGAGTTTGGAAAGGGAGGCTTGAATACCTCTCTTTACTTTCGATGTGACATCTCTGAGAGCTGTACCAGGAAATTTATCAGAATCTGATTTCAGGTCTTTATCTATTTCTTCTTGGTCACAATCCTTGGAGCTCATTTCACTGATGATAGCTTGAGAGATGTTGCAAAGAGATGAATCAACATCATCCTGCATTAGCTCTTTTTCAATGGAAAACTCACTAATTACAGGTGTGAAGGACCCGGGCCTCGATCTCCATAAGGTAAAGCTTCTGCTGTTGAAGTCATTCTGTTGTGCCTTAGGACACACCAGCATGTAGTCAAGAATAACAGCAGATAGGACAGCTGTCAGATAGCTTACAAGTATTTCGTTTTCGTACCATACTGATTTCAAGTAGTTGTTATGCTCCAGGACACCATGAGCTTCATTTACAATTTGTAAAACAATATCATTCTCATCAGGAAAGTACTTATTTCGAAGACTGCAGCTAGCAACATTAATTCCTGCCAGGTTTGCTAGTCCCTTTACCAGACTGGAGACAAGAGCATCAGAAAGATAAATGGCAAAAATATCAGCAACCCCAAGTTTTGCAAGCAGTCCATTAACAACAAGATGATATGGCAAAGTTAAACCTTGAGAGGCTTCAGTGATTTCTTCTTCTGTTCCTGACTGGCTGCTTCTTTCAAATTGAACTTCATCAAGCTCCATCTTCTGTTCTGAATCGAAGGACTTTTTCTTGATTCCAGATCTTGGTGTGAACAGCTCATTCTTATGGATTATATCAGATGTTGGAGTTTCACTTTTCAATCTTTTTAGCTCACATAGCTCCTCAAAGCAGTTAGAAACAACATCCTCAAGCTCCAGCTCCTCTTCTGAATCAAAGTCCTCCAATTTTATTCCAGAACTTGGTCTAAGCACCTCATTCTCAGGCACTATATCAGGCTTTGGAGTTTTACTTCCCAAAAATTCAGACTCATCAGTAGATTGCGCACCAGATTTCTTCCCTAAAAGAACAGGAATTAGCAAAAAAAAAAAATTTAATTCACAATCTGCTTTAGAATGTATACAAAATGGCACTGGATAAAAAAATAAAATAAAATAAAATAATGCTGTTGTGTCATAAAATAAGATTTAAAAAATATTGCTTGTGTCTATAACATTATTGTATCAAAAATAAAGTAAAATAAAAATATTGCTGTTGTATCAAAGAATATATATATATATATATATATATATTGCTGGTGTAATCACAAAAATAAAATTAAATAAAAATATTGCTGTTGTATCAAAAAATGAAATAAAATGAAATATTGCTTGTCTATAAAATAGAAATAAAATTAAAATACCATAGTGATCTCTCAGATAAGTCACTATATCAGTTGACATCAAGTGAATGAAAACAGCATGTACTGTACCTTGCCTGACTACCTCAGCAGCCCGCAGAGGATTTTCAGTGGCTTGATCCACGATATTCATTATCATATCAGTCACTGTTTTGCTGAGGATGTTCAGAGTTCTTCTCTCAGCTTTTGTCATGGTCCTGGGCTGAACAGAGCGCCAGTTCCCCTCCAAGGTGCTGAAATCATCCAGGAACAACTTCAGATGGTTCTCGGCTGCCCACCAACAGAAGTAACGAAGCACGTTCATGTAGAATTCCCAGCGTGCAGGTATTTCAGTGAACATTTGACGCAAAAGCTCCAAACACAAGTAATCGACAGGGAATGTCTTGCCCATGTCATTAGTCAAGAGCTCCTGGTAAACGCAATTGATGAGATCTTTAGAAGACATATGGATTAACTCTTGCTTGAGGCCAGGGGCGATTCTAGGATTTTTTTAATGGGGTGGCACAGGGGGGACCAAGAACCAGCCAGGGGGGTCCCATAGGAAAAGTCATGTAAAAGTCACATAAAAATGGCACTGCACAAGTGCCTGGACAACTCATCTTTCTTTTTATAAATAAAAACCACTGATCAGACAATACGTCTTATCAACTTTTATTGTCCAAACAGACGGGGTGTGTATGTGTGTGTGTTTTTTTGTAAAAAATGTTATGTTCTGACTTTCACCTGTTGCTGCAGATAGATGGCTGGTGTAGTCCTCACTGGCCCTCTCTGGCTGGCTCTGACTGGCTAATTTGCTGGCCAGCTTGGCCCTGCCGGATGGTTGCTCTGACCTGCACTGCACTGTATCTACCTGTCTTTGACATGGTTTCTTCTCGAAGAAACCTTGAATGTATTGCTGCTGTTGTCCCCTTTTCATTTTTTTACACAAAATTCTGTCTAAAAAAAACCCCCTCTAACTTAATCATCAAATAGTATATTTAATAGCCATATTCTCATATGACAAAAATAATTTAAATGTGAAGCTGTTCTTGGACATTACAAATGAAAATAAAAAATACAAGACTACCACGGTACCACGCAAAAAACGTTTGTTTATTCAATACAAACAGGTGTTTTTACTATTCTACATCTTAAAATTCCAAGTGTCAGAACGCTAACATTATTAAACCCCACATTTTAGCGTTTACCACGTTACTGCAGACTATTTGGGAAAGTGATTTTGCCTTTAATCTTTGAAACAACAGGAAGAAACGTAACATAACGATTTCTATTTTAAGCGGTGCAGGTGCATCGCGGCAACACAAATAAGTACAAACTCTAAGGAGCTTATATATATATATATATATATATATATATATATGCCTATAATTATAATTTAATACTTACAATGAACAGAAACGTGGTCTGCAGCCTGCGAAATCGCGCTTCTCCTGTTTGAGCTGTGCAATTGACAGCATCCAATGGTGTTGAGTATTGTGAAAAGGGGGGGCCAAGCATATTTTGAGGGGGCCGGTGCCACCCCGTGCCCCCCCTCTAGACACGCCCCTGCTTGAGGCAGCAGTCTAAAGATGTTTTGCTGTCTGAAAGGTCGAGAGTTTCCAGAAAGAGCCCATTGGACCTGTTTAATAGACATTTGGAGTGCAAGAAATGCATCACTCGTGCAAAAATGATCTTGCCAATGATGCTCGCATCTTCACTCTCAACACCTGAGATGTGAGCACCATTGCTTGTCCTGTCAGTGGAAGCGATGTTGCTGACACAGTGAGCACAGTTACTGTTGTAGCGCACATTCATGTTCAGTTTCTCCCACTCTTCAGCTCTCCTTTTAGCTTCCAAAATCATGCTCTCCTCTTCTCGCAGAGAACTAGAGCCGGAAGGACCACATCCATGGATACCGTTTTTATCCACTCAAAAGTTTGTGCAAACATATGGGCAAGTTTTGATTTAGAAATATGCTTTTCTTTGAGGGTCCTCTTGACAATATTGCGAGATCTGAAAATGAAGAAATATACATTTTTGTTTGCAGGTCAGCTCTTGCATGCGCTTTTCTATATGATGGGGTTGAACTTACTTGTTAAAAAATAAGTGTAATTTTAACTGTAAAATGCTACGGAAAAAAACTGTTAATAGGTTAACAGTAAGTGCCCATACTATATACAGGGAAAAACTGTAAAAGATCTAACCAGACATTTCATGTAATTTTACAGTAAAATGCTGTTAACTATACAGTTTTTAGAAGTAAAAAGAACAAATCAATGTATAATTTACAGTCAAAAACTGTAAACTGATATTCCCAGAATTCCCTGCATGACACTCCACATTTCACACAAGTATTTTGTTTAAATAATCATGTTTTTTAATAGTTTTTGTTATCAGTTATGTACATTTGGGCTTTATGTTACATCTTCTGTTGTTTAATGAATGTTTATTGCATTAGTTAAGTGTCGTGTGTTTCCATGATGGTGTTTTGTGTTTGCGTGAATGATTCTGTGCACCTTCTATACATTAGTATATACTTCTGCTTGTGGCGAAGCTACTTGTTGTGATGAGCTTTGATTCTTCATGTGGCTTTCTCTTTTACCACCTGTATTATTATGGTGGTTGTCAGTACGTTAAAGGTACAAAACAGATTTTAATGGCAGTGTGCATTGTTGAATTTACTGGTTTACATTCAGATTTACTTGTTTGTAAGTTACAATTTTATACTGTAAAATTTACAGTTTTTGGCCATAAATATGTTTACAGTTTTTCTGTATTTTTTACAAAATTATTCTGGCAACCACAGCTGCCAAAATTATTTTGTAAAAACTACAGAATTTTTTTTTACAGTGTGGGTATCAGCTGGAGCGGGTCAAACATAAGCCATGAAGCTGGAAGCTGAGGTTGTGTGGCTGTTTTGAGTGCCATGAATGTCTGAGAAGTTGAATCTCCATGGGGAGTTTCCAGTTGTGAGGTTTTTTTGAGCTGACACCTAAGCAGACAATGGCATAGAACAAATATGTTAAAGATAGATAGATAGATAGATAGATAGATAGATAGATAGTTGAGAGCTGTATAATCATTTACATAGTAACCTGACAATTATTTACATTGTATTCTAGCAGAGCATTTACTGTGTTATGATTTATTGTGTTATGATATATTGATAGCGACTTTTGCTAATTAATGTACTGCTAATTAGTCAAAACATAAAAAGTCATTACTTTTCACACATCTTTAAAAAAATATACCTTCACAAAATTGGCTATTTTCATCAAAACAATAACAACACAAACTGTGACAACATGGTCTTACCTGAGCAATTATAAATGGAAGCGCGTATTTTCTTTTCATTTCTTGAGTGCCCTGGTTAATAGCGAGAAAATCGTTGATTTGTCAGCTTGGGTGAGAAACTTGGGTTTTTGAATGATTTTTCTTTCTCCTTTCTGAAAGATTGATTGTTATTAACGTCAAAATGCTTCAAGAAATTGAATCATAACATGCATTGAATTATATGTGTGCTAATGTGTAGCCTACTTTTTTGGTTAAATATAAATACTGTTAGATCTTTAACATATAATAAGTGTATATATAATATAACATGCAATAAGGGGATAACTAGAAGTATTATAAGAGAATAATATAAGCCTACGTGATCACCAGATGCTGCAAACTCTTCAAATGAAGAGTTTCGGTTGCTATGACTGTAATGCGTTCCTTCTTAACGCGGTTCCATAAAAGAACCAGTAGATGGCGATGTTAGTCTTTTGATGCAAAATATCCAAGGAAGAGAAGGACTTCACAACACACATTAGTTCTGTAGCGCACGTACGTCAACATTAAACTGATACACTGGACTGGTATTTTCAAGATTTCATTTAATTTCTCCTCGGACCAACTATAAAAACACAACAGAAAATTAAGCTTCCGGTAAGACAACGCTTTATGTCGGTACGAAGTCTCGAACTCTTTTTATTATGTATTATAGTATCCAACTATAGTATACATGTTATTATTACCACTGTAAATGTATAATATATTATATTTGATTAGGAATCTATCAAATATTTGATGTATGTATTCAGTGATTTATTCACATTGATCTTATTGATTAGGAAATTAAGTTTAGTTTATACTATGTGCATTGTTACCATTGTAAATTTAAAATATGTTAAATTTGATTTGTGATTTCTCTAATATTTTTAATGAATGTATATATACATTTACTTTTTCATTCTTACTGATCTTGGGGATTAAATGTTTGAAAGGTTTTGATTTTTGGTCACTAACAGTTACATAATTCCCAAATTTACAGTAAGGTGATGTTATAGTAAGTTAAACAATAGTTTGTGCTGTATACATATTATTAATATCACAGTAGATTCATCATATATTCAATTTGATTTGTGATTTCTCACATTTTTTTTAAAATGTATTTATTCATTCATTTATAGTTATCTTAATGATTATGGTTAAATGCTGCTTGTTTTGATTTTTGTTCACTGCAAACTTTTATTTGTATGAATCATTTTTATTACTTACTGATTATTATTGTGAAATGTATAAATGACTAAATTTATGTCCAAACTAATGTTGTACCTATACAGGCTGGTCATGGATGTGCCAGAAGCCAGTCGTTCTCAAGACGCACCGCCGGATGCTGCAAACTCTTCAAGTAATTCCAGTGTGTCCTTAACACCACACATGTTGGCCAAAATTGAACGGAATAGACAAAGGGCATTAATTCTCAGGCAAGCCAGGCTTGCTAATAGACCGTCTTCAGCTCCAGAAGGTTCGTCATGTGTTAATATGTATACGAATTTGCATGAAGGTCTCTTTATCATGTACTAGGGTGTATAATAATCTGTCTTTCCTCAGGAGCTACATGTGCTAAAGTGGCAAAAACTGTAGACTCGGGTGCAGGGTTCTTTATTGAGGAGGAGACGACAGAGGATGAGCAACAGGAGAAGAGAGTGGTTGAGCAACCAGGTAATCAAAAATGGCATCACTAACCAACATATGCCTGTTTTTGCATTAGTTTTTAACTGAAGTTGAAAATATTATGTGTGTTTCAGCCCCAGTGATGGAGCCTGATTATCTAATGTGTGAGGAGTGTCTAAAACCATTTATGGACTCTTATCTCAGCAACAGTTTTGATCTGTCTGTGTGTGATAAATGCAGGTATGGCAATTGGCAACTGTATTTATCTAACTGTTTAATCATTTAATCATGTATAATCATTTTATGATTGCATATGTTTGCATAGAGACAACGAAGTGAAGCACAAGCTAATATCTCGCACGGAAGCCAAACAGAATTTCCTTCTGAAGGATTGTGATCTGGATAAGAGGGAGCCACCGTTGCGATTTATTCTAAGGAAAAATCCTCACAATCCACGCTGGGGAGACATGAAACTCTACTTAAAGACACAAGTAAGTTCAACACATCCAAATATTAAATTAAAATCTAAGGATAAATTAAAAAGGTCAAACACTGTCACATCTTTTTCTTCTCTTTACCACAAAACAACCATCAAGCAGTACAAACCATAATATTTAGGTGTATCCTTTTTGCACCACTAGCTGCATGAAATAAAAACATGTAAAAATGTTTTTTTTTTGTTTTTTTTACAAACACACTCCCAAACACTCCTATGACTGCCTTTTTAGTCTCAAACTATACAAAAAAACACACTATTAGTCAAGCCAGAAGGAGAAATATTTTCAACATTTAAGAAATGACATTTAATCTTTTTAGTGTCAAACTGATTGTAATATTATGCATACACTTCACAAGAATGTTTTTTTACATTAACGTTAAAACAGTAGCTAATATGAAATTGTAATGATTTATTAATTTTGGTTTATTTCTTTATATCATTCAAAAGATTTTTCATGTTTTTGAAATAAGTGCTTGTGATCACCAAGTGTATGCTTATTTTTATTTGAAAAATTCCCATAAAACATTATGATAATGTAATAGTAAATTTAATTTATTCCGCATCATTACTCCAGTCTTCAGTGTCACATGATCCTTCAGAAATCATTCTGATATGCTGATTTGATTTGATTTTTTTTGTTCAAGATTCAAAAACTCAATGTTGAACAAAGATCAAACTTCTGAAGAACAGCATTTATTGGAAATAGAAATCTTTTGTGACATAAATGTCTATACTGTCTTTTGATAAACGTAACGTGTTCTTGCTGATTAAAATATTCATTTCATTTCATGTTGGTTGGTTTTGTTTGTGTATAAATACTGTATACCATATTTTTATGAACTTTAAGGTGGTAAAGCGCTCTCTGGAGGTGTGGGGCAGTGAGGAGGCTCTGGAGGAGGCCAAGGAGAGCAGAGAGGAGAACAGGGAGGTGCAAAAGCAGAAACGCTTTAATAAAAAGGTTAAAGGTATGAAAGCTGACTAGCCTGGTGCAGCTACTCTTTGACTGTCAGATTTAATATACACTAAAATTTTATTACACTTGAAAAGGCTTCAAGAAGTGAACAGTAATCATAGAAAAAAAATCTGTTTAAAGTGATGTACTGATTAGACAAAGAAGAGCTAATGAAAACTGTAAATACATGAATAGGTTAAGACTGGCTACATTTGGCCACAATGTGTATTTATACATTGCTCTCCATCTTCATCTGGCTTTCAGAGTTGAGGCGGGCAGTCAGGAGCAGTATGTTTAAGAAAGATACCAGCATTCATCAGCATGTTTACGGCCCTGAGGAGCTGCTAGATGAAGAGGAAGATCTCTACAGGAAAGTGTGTCAAACTTGTGGACACGAACTCACTTTTGAGAAAATGTAAATATGTCTTGGAGGTCTCACTGCTGTGACTACTGTTCAGGGAAGAAGTAGGGTCCAGATCCAAGTCAGCGAAGAGTAATCCTGATCTTGCTTCTGGTCCTCGACACATGCTCTTGGCTCGCAAAACAGGTAGGCATCAGTTTCCACTTGAACCAATTTGGAGTATCTGAAACTCCTAACCAACATAGTGGTGCTGTTTTGTGTTTATGCCTTCTGAAGTTTAGAAATGTCGGTTCACTTCCAGAATTAAAATTTCCTGATAATTTACTCACTCTCATGTCATCCAAGATGTTCATGTCTTTCTTTTTTCGGTGGAAAAGAAATTAAGGTTTTTGAGGAAAACATTCCAGGATTTTTCTTCATATAGTGGACTTCAATGGTGGCCAGCAGGTTGAAGCTCCAAACTGCAGTTTCAGTGCAGCTTCAAAGGGCTCTACGCGATCCCAGCTGAGGAATAAGGGTCTTATCGATCGAAACATTCGGTCATTTTCTAAAAAATACAAATTTATATACTTTTTAACCACAAATGCTCATCTCGACCTCACACATTATGTAATCAAGCACGCATGACGTAGGCAGAAGTACCGACCTAGTGTTTACAAAACGAACGTGCAAAGAAGTCACACGCCCTTTACAAAAAAAAAGTAAAACAACAATGTCGGACGATTTTTAAGTTGGAGGGGAAAATGAGATGGAGTTTCTCGCCCTACCCTACATTTTTTTAAACTGAAATACACAGACGAAGAATTAACCACGCATGACTTTTCCAACGTGAATATTATGCAATGCGTGAAGTCGTAGATGTGCATCGCAGAGCTAGAGCAAGACGAGCATTTGTGGTTAAAAAGTATATCAATTTGTATTTTTTAGAAAATGACCGATAGTTTCGCTAGATAAGATCCCTTGTAGAGCCCTTTGAAGCTGCATTGAAACTGCAATTTGGATCTTCCTATGGAGAAAATTCCTGGAATGTTTTCCTCAAAGAACTTAATTTCTTGGCGACTGAAGAAAGAAAGGCATGAACATCTTGGATTACATGGGGGTGAGTAAATTATTAGGAAATATTCATTCTGGAAGTGAACTACTCCTTTAGGATTAGAGTATGTCGCACTAGATTTAATCACAAGAGGGCACTGTAGAGCTACTATTTTCGGAAAACTGGATGATCAAAATGATAGATGATGTAAGGTAGAGTTCTTTTTCATTTTGGGTTTGAGCACACTGTTGAACATACTCTAAATCTGTAAAATGGAGAAGAAAACAAAAATTGTAATATAAAATATTAAATATTACAACCAATCGAGTGTTAATTTAATATTTAGAATGTGACTACCAAACATCTACCCTTTCATTTGTGATATTATCAATCTTGAGTATCATAATGACGAGGCATAAGCACCAAATTGTTCCAAAGTTGAAGGATCTCATTTCTCACTCTCCTACCTCGTAAAGTCCAGTGCCTGTTTGTTCAGTGAGAGATATTGGTGATTCCATACGTAGACTTAGAGATTCTCTCACGGTGTTGTGTTTCAGTCTGTCTGTTTGACTATAGAAAGTATCAGGCTTCCTAATTCACAAGAAGCCCGAATGCACTCATTCCTTAATGCCCACTTTTTTCTTCACCTTTCATGCCAAGGTTAGCTAGATACTTTATGCTGTATTTGAAATAATGAATTTAGTCATAGAAATGTTTGTTTAAAAAGATCTTTCGTTTGTAATAAATCTTTTCATATTAGAAAGTGTTTCTCCAGTCTGTGTTTACATTGCCCATTATCAGCTTTTATTACTGATGTCTCAATGACCACAAACATGCATATTATTATTCTTCAGGGACATATACTGTATGTTCGGACCACTTGCCCACTTTTATCATGCGTATGTGAGTAAGAGCGTGAATGTGTGAACGTCCCTTTTGTCATGGTGTCCACTAAGACAGGGTTACACATGCCTTGCATTGCTGCCATTATTTGTGTTCGCCCTATATCTTGTTAGCTGTTTAGTCTTTGGGCCACTGTAGAATATGACCAAACGAAGGACAACTCCAGTAATGTCCTGAAATGTCAGTAATGCTAAACAGAAAACATTTGTTATAATAACTTCTTGGTTTCTAATAAAATACTAAAGTACTTTATGTGGTATATGTATTATATAATAGTTTTTTTTTTTTTACAGATTTTTTTTTAGTCTGTAACAGGATTTTTATGCTCACTCAGAAATAATACAGTAAAAACAGTAATTTTCAAAGTATTATTAAAATTTAAAATAACTTTTTTCTGTTTTAATATGTTTTAAAATGTAATTTATTTCTGTGATGGAAAAGCTGAATTTTCAGCATCATTACTCCAGTCTTCAGTGTCACATGATCCTTCAGAAATCATTCTAATGTGCTGATTTGGTGCTCAAGAAACATTGCTTATTATCAATATTGAAAACATTTGAGAGCAGAGCTTGTGGGTTGGTTTTCTGTTAGCTCTTTCTCGTAGATGTTACCATAATTTAAAATCCACATGTTCACTCCCTCAGTCCGTAAATTTTCCTTCCATTGATTTAATGGCCTGCATATTCATTTTGTCAGGCTGTCAAAACTCATGTCAACTATGGACAAACTATGGACGCAAAATTATTTGACAGTGTTAACGTCACAAAGGGTAATGAATTCATTCCTCAAGCTCCTTTAGTGGGGCATTTTTATTTCTGTTCTCATGCCTGGTGCGTTCTTATGACCTAATTGTGAAGTCTCAGCATAGCAGTTCTGAAATTCAAAACCCTCCACGCTTTTATCATCATTCACACTGACTCAACTAATGCACACAGGGACGTGAGATGAGCTGCCTGCTAAATTGTCCACCTGCAATCGCACAAGTATTGTAATAATAGATCTTAAGGGCTGTTTGTTGATAGTTACAGTTGAAAACATAATATGAATAAAATATAATATAGCTTAATTTGAACTTGAACGTAAACTACAGAAGAGCTTGATGCATTTACAGGTACGTTTATTTAGTGCCATGTGACACTGTTGATTTTTGTAGATAGTGTCTTTGCATTGCAGCTGATGTCCCATAACCTCTGGTGACCTCTGGGGTCAACATAAGGCCGAAAGAGCAGCAAAGCACAGCAGAGTGAGAGAGAAAGAGAGAAGTACATACCACGCTAATGCCTTCACTTTGATTAATGACACTCATGATTTGCCACCTGCTGTTTTATATGGCCCTCTGTGAGTAACTGATCTCGAAGTGCTTGCATGCGTGGCGTCCGCATTTTAAATAGCTGCCTAAATTTAACAGCTTTGTGGAGGTCGTTAAAAATTCAGACACCGACAAGTTTGTAAGCAGCTTGCGTTCTGGTGTGAAAAGGAGCGCTCTGAACCACTCAGTGTAGTCTGTTATATATACAGCTGTCATGATCCATCTTTTACCCTTTCGCACACGTGACGGTAATACACGCGATGCGAGATGTGTGCAGGCCCATTTACTCCATATGCAAATGCTTTACATACTGTTAGCAGGTGTCCTAAATAGCCTCGTACCCGGCTCCTCCACGGCTCTGGAGGATAGATTAACTGCTGCCAGGGAGGGGTATGTACAGCCTGGCATCTTTCTCTATTATAATTCTCTACTAAAAAAGTTTAGATCTCTTCCGCTGCAACAGCTTAAAAAGTGCACTTGTGCACAAACCCCCGATATTATTGGAAAAGTTTACATTATATTTGGTGTTTAATGGAATTATAAATTTATAACAATGTTTACAGATTAAATGCAGCAATACAAAACAGTGAATCTGATCATCATTCAGACTAAACTTTGCTTCAAGAATGAGCCACACTGCTGACGTGATCTAATCACACACCCTGAGCACACAGCTCAGTAAAATTGATAAACACTGTAAAATGCTTAATTCAAATACATCCAGATATGAGTAGATAACACTTTTTAATGAAGTTCTATATGTTTTTATTCATGCAATAGTTAATATGAAATATGAATAAACAATATTTTACAGCACAACACTTTTTAATGAAGTTCTGTATGTTTTTATTTATGCAAATAGTTCATATGAAATATGAATAAACAATATTTTACAGCACTTATTAATATTGGTAAATGTTAATTTCTACACATACTAATACATTTTTAACATTTCAATTCGATAAGTTAACATTAGTTATTGTATTATGAATGCAAATGATTTAAAATATAACAGTACAATATTTATAAATGAACACTGACTTAAAAAGTTGTTCATTGTTAGTATGTTGTTAGTAAGTTGTTAGCATTGTTAAAAAAGGTTAAACCTTACTGTAAATATGTATATGTGACCCTGGACCACAAAACCAGTCATAAGCGAGAGGTCATACATCATAGGATAGGATATTATTTGGCCGAGATACAACTATTTGAAAATCTGGAATCTGAGGGTCAATCAAAATATTGAGGAAATCACCTTTAAAGTTGTCCAAATGAAGTTCTCAGCAATGCATATTACTAAACAAAAATTAAGTTTTGATATATTTACAGCAGGCAACTTACAAAATATCTTCATGGAACATGATCTTTACTTAATATCCTAATGATTTTTGGCATAAAAGAAAAATCGATAATTTTGACCCATACAATGTATTTTTGGTTATTGCTACAAATATACCCGTGCTACTTAAGACTGTTTTGTGGTCCAGGGTCACATATAAAACTGTATAGGATTAATAACATTTTTCCATTTCTGTTTGACAATGTTAGTATTTCTAAATGTTGGCATACTATTTGAATGTCAGTTTTGTACATTATTTATTATGTAGCTAATTGTCACACTTTTTATTTTCTTTACTTACTAATTTTTCTCTGGGTAGGTTTATTTTTTGAAGGTCATTTTCTTGGCAACATATTGAACATTTGCATATTTATTGTACAAAAAACCCACAGCAGTCCTTTAAGCAGTAGTCTATGCCAATTTGGATTTATTGTGGATGAGCTACCTTAAATTTTACAAAAATGTATTCTATTACAATAATATGATAATACTGTAACTTCATTTCGGAAGAAAAACTGAACAGAAAATCTACGGATTTAAAAGTTACACTGATTTACTAGGTGATTAAAGTTTTTAACTTTGTGTTTGTAACCAACATACAAAATAGAAAATTGCTGGACATTTGAACTTTGCAGTTTTTTAAAGTTCCCCGTGGGACAACTAGCCCCGATCTTTCACTAGTTACTTTACAGTGTTACCAAGGTCAAAATTTCACATTGCATTTTGAAAACTAAGATTTATAAGCGAATGCGCTGTTATTAGACTGGATGTCACCATCTTAGATTTATTGTAAAAGTCTGTATAGCCTTCTTTCTTAATGGATGCCATGATTTCAGACTGTCATATCCCTCACACCTCTGCAGTTGTTCTTTTCTCTCTCTCTCTTTGGCTTGTGCTTCTCATGTCTCTTTCCCAGGGCCAACTTGCCTTCTATATGGTTGGCAGAAGGCACTGGCTCTAATACGGGCATGCAGCTGTCGTGGCCCAGAGGCAGACATTGATAACATTCAGTTGACAACAAATGTTTCTATACTCGCGTTATGTGAGCGGTTATGAGCTTCTAGGAGCTGCGCGCCCACAATAGACCCACGGCTCTTCTGAGCAGTGTTTTGCTCTAAGCTTTGTGGACTATGACATGATGTCTAATAATACCTGAGTAGAGTAGTGGAGAATGGGGTGTGATGTGTCGTTCCTTTGATCTAGGAAACTGCCGCAATATTTGTCGTGTGAATTAAGGACACTTCATATTCAGCTGCATGCCTTTGATTAAGAGATGCACATGGGGAAAAACTATTGTAGAAGTATTGTTTTAATTTTACAAACTGTCTTTTGCATGCCAAAATAATCTTTCTACACAAATATTATAATTGAAATTCAATTTATCCAGGCCGAAAGAAAAAAAAAAGATTTAAAACTTGACGAATTATCCATTTATTTTTATAGATAATTGTTAGCTTTGAATGATTACATGAGACATTCTTCCTAAAATAGTAATTGTGTCAGAAGCTTTGGGGTAAATTGTGCCAATGGTTGATTTAATAGTCATAGTTCCTGAATTTGAATGAAAGCCTTAAAATTACAAAGCTTACTATTACTAGTAAACTTGTAGTGGTCACCAAAGTTAAGGCGATGGTGTTAAAGAGAATCCCACCAGCAACTACAAGTAATATTTAATACATTTCCACGCTGTCCTGAAGATTCTAGTAATGCTTTATAATGCTTATTTTGTTCAATCAATTTAAGGGGAAAATATTTAGCTTATAATATTTATATAAATATTTAAATAAACATAAATCCTTCTTGTGGCTGGGTTATGGATAGTTTAAACAAACTTTAAACAAATTGAAAGTTTGTGAGCAAAATATGGGAGATCTCATTTTTCATAAAAGGTAATATTTTTTTTATTATTAAATGTAATTTGCTCACGTATTGACTAAACCTATACCCCTTATCATGACATAGCTTCCCTTTAACGTTAAAATATTTCCAGACATCCTGAAATATAATTACGTGTATTAGTTTTACGTCCTTATTGCTCCTTGCCTAACGTTAGAGGACAGGCTGAAAAAGTGTCAAGTTAATGTCAGCTATCATCATTTATAGCATTACGTCATTATCATTACTAGACCTATGATTAGCGGTAAGGGGATCATACCTGTGCAGTGAGACTCAGTGGATCTCTCTCTCTCTCTCTCTCTCTCTCTCTCTCTCTCACCCCTCCCTCTATCGTCGTTGCAGTGTCTCCCCTCGCTCACTTGTCACTTGCCCCTCGCTCACAGGACCGGTTCACTCACTCACACAAACCGTACTGCGGTCCGGTGTCAGAGGCAACACCACCGTTAAGAGCAGATGGAGACACTTCAAACGGCCATCTCGAGCAGAGAGGACACCGGACCGTTAAAAAAGCCACTGGCAGACACGAAAGAGCACGATCACAGCGAAACAAATTATGTAGACCTGGGCAACCCATCGGACAAGAAGTCAGACAGCACTAAGACAGTAAAAGTCACATTCACAGGCGAAGGGAACCAGTTGGCAATTTTCAAATGTAAAGGCGACGCGTCCATCTCCGGGATTAAGAGTCCTGGGGAGCGAGGGGACCCTGGAAATGCCGATAAAAGTTCATCGAAAGAATGTGACGCGGGGAAGTGCCATTCTGAGGGACTTTATGGAGAGCGCGCTCCGCTGATAGATGATTATGTGGACGCGGGAACGGATGTAAAATCCGAAAATTCTAAATCGGCGTCGTATGAAACGGAGGAGTTGCAATACACCGACATGTACTTGAACAGTCGCTGCGAATCCAAGGACAGCACGAACGTAGCGGACGTAGAGTCGCACTATATAACAACGCACGAGATTCAACTAACGGAGTTAGATCACGATGTGGATTACGAGTTTGGTCGCGGATCCTGCTGGGATTTCGAGGATGATAATCTGGTGTATTCATTTGTTGACTACGCATCATTTGATAGCGACGAGACGACTCTCGGAAGAATCCAAAGCAAGTCCAAGAGCAATAAAGTTCCTCCCACTTCACGCGCAGCGAAGCTTTCCGCCACAGGTGCCCTGGTCAGCACCGAAAGTGAACTTTGTGAATCCGATAAATGTGCCAGCTCGGATGAGGGCGCCGGACAGCTTGGAAATTCGGCCGGGCATATTCACCTGTCAATCAAAACGTCTTCGCGCGCGGTCAACGAACCCGCCGGTGTTTTAGGACAGAGGAATGTCCGCCTTCACACCAGACGCGCTGGTGAGCGGAGTCATTATTCATTTAAAGGCTCCGACTCCAAAAGCGAGACCCTGTTTGACCGCTACTTTATCCCACCTCCTGGTCGCCAGCACCTTGCGAGCAAACTGAGGGGAAAAGACATAAACGAATATTCCAGTGGCGCGTCCAGTTCCGTCAGCGAACTGGATGATGCTGATAAAGAGGTGCGTAATCTCACCGCGCGTTCCTTCCGGAGTTTGGCTTGCCCTTACTTTGATGCCATAAATTTGAGCAGCTCGAGTGAGTCCTCAGTGTCAGAACACGGACTGAGTTTTAACAAATGGTCCGCTTTCGTCGACTTAAATTACGGCAATTTGACACGTGAGGCGCAGAAGAACTCTACGCCTGTTATGGAGGGAAATAAAAGCACCGAATGTACGAACATAAAAGACGTAGGCCTAGTTCAAACCGATACACCTAGTCCTCAAACTAAAATAGTGTCGATGAAGAATAACTTGAACTCGCAGCAGGCGTCTAAGAAAATAGAGTTACGAAGCAAACAGGGTGAAACTATCACACTTACTGAAACCTTGAACTTCAACTGTAACGTCGGTGCAGGGATACCTGCACGGGAGAGGCGCGCGAAACGCGCTCTGAATGCCGTAATGTCACGTTCCACAGCTGATGTTACGGGCACCACGCCAGCCAAGGCGGGCTGTGAAGCAGAAAGTCCTTGCGGTGAGACCTCTGAAGATGCCCACAAGAAAGCCATCTTTGCCTCTAGTCTTTTGAAAAATGTTATTTCCAAGAAAATGCAGTTTGAGCAAGAGCGAAAAATGGAAAGAGGTGAAATAAGCGATACATATCCTGTTCCACAAGTGTGCCCTCACGCTAAAGATTGCAAAGAGACTGTGAAGAGCTTACAAAGACAGATTTCAGAAACCGCCTCAGGACACTCTCAAGAGGAGCTTGGTGATGCAACAGACCAGCCGCAAGAGAATCCGTGTTCACACGCTGCTGAAATACCTGAGTCACCCTGTGATCCAGAAATGACCTCTAAGTTAGACTCAAGTGAACCACTAAAGACTCCTTTGACTCCCAGCCAAAAGAGTGCTTTCAAAACCTGGAAAGATGGAGAGCAGGAAGCACAAGGTGATGGAGAATCTCAGTGCGCACTGGAGGAGGAGTCGCCACTGCCAGACACCTCAATTAGGCCTGTGACGGAAAGCAGTGAAAGTGTTGAGGGCGAGAGTAGTAAGATGATTAAGATGTCTCACTTGTATGTCCCTAGCTCGCAGCTTATGCCTAAGGAAAAGGAAGCTGCCGGGCTTTCATTACATAATCTGAAAGTGGCTGGAGATCTTGCAGAGTCAGATGGGGGAGGGTGCGGAAAACTGAGCTCTGGCCAGCTCCATAGCCCTGCGGACACAAACCAAACCTCACAGTGTCAAAAAGCCCCCGAAATCAAAATACGCCTGAGAAGTGTTAAAGAAAACAAAAGCAATCAGTTCAATATCACCAATCTGTTAACGCCCAATATCCATCGTAACACCAACGCTAAAAAGGAGACAAGCGAATCTAAAAGCCATTTGTTGACCATATCAGACAAAGTGCCACATTTTATGGTGAGGGATATAAGAGATAGTAAATGTAAGTTCCAGACACCTATTCATCAGGTTAGAGATGTGCGCAAATTGGTAAAAAGCTCATATGGGTTTGTAGCACTAGAAAATTCTTCCAGTTCATCAGGGATGGCGTTACGAGAGGAGAGCAAACCTGTTAATAGGGGACCTGACAAGAAAACATTTCCTACACCAATGGTAATAAAATGCCAGTCTGTGAACACAAACAATGCCGCAAAACCCTCCGAGCCTGTTAACGTGGCAGAGAATGTGGGTGAAATGGCGAGGTTATCGCCAAATCTCTCAGAGTGGGCTACTAAAAGTGAAACCTTGCGTGCCGCACCCAGAGTGCCTTGCGCGAAGCAACCTGTGACTGAACAACCAGAGTTTAGCTTAAAAATCGACGCTAAAGTGGCAAAACAAAAAACAGAAAAACCAGCAGAAGGCAGCGAGAAGAAACCCGAGTCGAAGGTTTCAAATCAAATAGCTCTTGAAAAGTTAAAGGCAGCTGTGAAAACTATGGAGCAACTGTACTTTTTTGATAGGAACGAATGGAAGCGCAAAACGCAAGCCCCGCGACCAATCACGGACAGTCACGTGCTGTCGCTCATCACGCGAGAGGAGCAAGGAGTCACGACCAAAATGGACATTGAGAACGAATACGGGAAAGCGGACACTAGCTCGCAGCTGCACGTTGAAAAGTCGACCGTGACCTCGGGTTCTGGTGTTGATGAGGATAAAGCGTGTACGCCAACAGGTTCTCACGGCCAGGAAGACACGGCTAAGTTAGTAGCCCAAAGGGCAGATTCTTTCAGTGACAAGTGCGTTTTTAGTCTGGGTAGTAACCTCAAAGCACCTACACGTATAAATACAACAAATGACAGCACTCAGCAAATGTTTTCTAGCAGAAACTACACCCTCTCCACACAATCTCATAAAGCTCCTTTGTCGCTCAAAATCTGTCCTTCTAAATCGAAAAGTGAGAAAAAGCACCAGAAAGAGCACCAGCAGACAGATTCCGACAATTACCTAACAATCCCTGTTAAAACTCACACATCTGATTCGAAACCCTCGTTGGGCTCGCACACAAAGCCTTCCCATCAGCCCTTGCAACGCTCACCTATCGTAATGGAGTCTTGGTCTCCTGATAGTCAGACGGCCACGATATATCACCACGCCATGCCCCTGCCGGCCGTACCTGCTGCTCAACCCCAGCTTCTCTACCTCACGCCCCCAGCAGACCTCCCACCGCCTCACATCCAGCGCAAGCTCCTGCTGGACCCCGCCACTGGCCAGTACTACTTAGTGGACACCCCTGTGCCCATGCAGCCAGCCGCTCAGCGCTTTTACCATCCTGAGAGTGGTCAGTACTTGGACATTCCTTTATCACTCACCCCAGTGCCTGTGTCCGTTTCGCCGGTCGCCCTCGGTCCCGCGGCAGCCTATCCCCCCACCTACTTGGTCTACCCTTCGACCCTGTTGCCACCCCATCCTCACCCAGTCCCCCAGTCCCACTCATCCACCTGCTCGGAGGGCGAGGATGCGGTGGAGACGGGCAGCATGTATCTGATCCCGCAGGGCACAGCAGTTCCCAGTAGCACCACCAAACCTGTCATCAGTATTACATCCCAGCAAGGTGCCCGTATTGTTGCTCCTCCCTCCTTTGACGGCACAACCATGAGCTTTGTGGTGGAGCATCGATAACGGAAGGTAAGTGGCCACTGCATGGTTGTGTGGGGGTGCCTTCAGTCAAGCAACAAAGTATTAATCATGTTGCATTTATTACAAATATTGCTTTCTCTGAAGCTTTCCGAGCTTAATCAATATATAGTAATCATTTTGCAGTTGAAAATGAAGGCAAAAGTAAGTTTCAAATGATAAAATAAAATATTTGCTTTTAAAAATAACACTTTTCTCAAAAGTTAATTCATAGTTAGTGTGTTGATCTACACAATGGGAACTGACGTCATACATTCACTCTCAGAAAAAAAGGTACAAAGCTGTCACTGGGTTGGTACCCTAAGGTGCAAAAGTTGAAAGATACGTCTTTGTAGCTTATTTTAGGGTTATTTATTTTTTAGGGTTACACTTTATTTTAAGGTGTCCTTGTTACAGCGTAATTATACAATTAAGTACTGAGTAATATTAATTAACTACATACTATATGGTTAGGGTTAGGGTTAGGATTAGGGTTTGGCTTAGGGTTACTTACATGTAGTTATGTATAATTTATTGTTGTTATTATAATAGTAAGTACATGTAACATGTAACAAGGACACCTTAAATGTTACCCATTTTAGTACTAAAGTGTACATGTTAGTTGTCCTTTATCATTTTTTTTTCTGAGAGTGTTCACTAAAATCACAATAAGACCAGTTAAATGAATGTCATTCTAAAAAAGAGGCCAAACATCATTTGTTTGCAGTTGCTATTGATGCAGTTTAGTAGCATCTAATTCATAAAATTTCAACTGTGGTGTACTTTTTTGTTGTTGAATAAAACAAATTTGGGTCTAACTTTATATTAGGTGGCCTTAACTATTATATACATACATCAGAAACTAAGTACAATACTTATTGTGTTCATATTGTACTGCAAAACACTTTTGCTGCTATTGAGGTGGAATACGGGTAAGGTTAGGGACAGGTTTGGGGATATGAGTAGGTTTAAGGCTGGGTCAAGATGTAAGGGAAGGGTCAACAGTGTAATTATAAATGCAATTACAGAAATTGTATTTTTTTTTTTTAAATATAAGTACAATGTAAAAACATGTATGTACACAATAAGTGCATTGTAACAAATGATTAATTTAAATATAAGTACATAGTAAGGCCATCTAATATAAAGTGGGACCCAGACTGTACTGAATCCCAACCACTCGTTTCTCTTCTTACAGTGAAGATTTCTTAATAGTACGACATACTGACAATATTAACAATATTTAGGTGCTAGGCTATAAAACATATATATGGGCAGAAAAAAAACTGCTTTTGTGTCTGTATGTGTATATCTATGTGGGTTTTGTGGAGCAATATTGGTTGAAAAAGTGAATGAGAAGGAAGCTATGAATTTTACAGTCTATAATACTCATGTTTGTGCTTTGGCCTGAGTATTAATGAAAAGTTGAGACTTGTTAGATAGTTTCATCATGTGTCCAGGTTTTTGTGTATTTAATGGTTTTACTATATCTGTGTGATTGTATTGATGTTGCTTCATCACCAGTAACACATTTGATTTAATTTTTCGGTTTGAATTAAAGCGGCTTGATAAAGAATTGTGTCAGTAAGCAAAATAAAGGCCAGGGGGCAAGTCAAACACTTTCTAAGATGTTTAGGTAAGATGAGAAAGAAATCTTCAGAGGAACCAACACTCAGACTGCATGACTTTTGTTTGAACTTGAGTCTCATACACACAAAAAGTGAATGTCGCAAAGATTTCTGCAATTGACAATACGTATGTATCATGCTTTTCTCATGATGCACATTGACAAAATCATAGAAATACCAAACACTGGCAACTATTGCTGGCACTTGACAGTATGCATGTGTGAGTGTGAGCTGGAGCGTGTGTACGTGTGTGGAAAGGTCAGTAGGCGAGTAAAGTATTTGTTGTGCTGAGGCAGTAGGATGACAGCTGCTGGGGCCGATCAGAGGACCAACAAGCTGCAGCAGGGTCAAACCTTTTTATAGAGAGAGACAGAGTGAGAGGGACATTCGTATGTGAACTTTAGAGATTCTACAGTCTGCTGCAATACTGGCTGCAGCGACGAAAGCAATATGGTCATTGACTGCATATTTAATATTTGCGGTAAAAGACACCCAAGATTGTCGTTCAGACTTATTCTAATCTTTTGTTTTCCATTTATGTTATGCTGCATGATGTACAGTAGTATATATAAAATGGGATGATAGCATTTCAATAGCAAGTGTCATATGTCATGTGTTTCTTTAATTATGAACTTATGTACCAGTGGTTAATTAAACAATTAAAAAAAACATTTTTTTAAATAAAATACCTTTTCCCCTTTTATTATTTTTTGTTGCTTCAAATGACTTCAAATGACTGAAAAATTTTTCTTTCTTTCTTTCTTTCTTTCTTTCTTTCTTTCTTTCTTTTAAACTGGACACAGATTTTTAAATATTAAAACTTGTCATAGAAATAAATGTATTACTTTTTTAAACAATGATCATCTAAACAAAGAATGAAATAAGCATAAACTCAATGGCATAAACTCAATATTCATTGTGTGATTCATTTTTTGCACAAATTACAACTTTACCTCACTAATTTCCATCACAACTAACAATTTTAAGTAAAGTTTTTCCATTTTTTGGATGAAATTTCTATAAAATAGAAAAATCAAGGTAAATTTTGCCATTTCTAATCTAGTTTTGTCATATTATGCAAAGGAAACGACTATATGAATATAAGCATTTTTGAGAAAAATGTTGAAATTGAAATTTATATTGGTTCAGAAATAAACGAATGTATAAAAAATCTACAATTCTAAATGTATGAATTCCAAATGTATTAGAAGACAAATTAAATTGACTAATGTGTTTTTTTTTTCTAAAAGTCCACAGGGCCAAAATGTGCACAGTTAGAGAAACACCCAAATAAGTAAGTTAAGTATCACTATTAGATTAATATAATTAAGCCTTGATTATTTATTGTTCCTTTGATTGGTCTGTTCTCTCCTTTTCCTTCTCAGGATGGTCTGTGTCAGTCTGTCGGAGTCAGTCCTCCTCCCACTTCATAAAAAAAAAAAATTCCTCAGACATGTTTCACAGTTTCCCACATCTGTCTTCATCAATTCCTACCCGGTGTTGCCTCCTGATCTGTGACTTTTGCAATGTTCAAAAGCTAAAGATGAAACATTTTAAAGCAGCTTTACAAACTTGTGCACCATTTGCTATTTATGTAGTCTGTAGACTTTTTGAGGCAACTATTTTTTTGTCCATCCAGCACCGCATAATTAAGAGAAAAAGTTTTCCGTTCAAGTTTTCATTTTGTTGTATAAAGTGTTTGTATTTTTACATTTTTATGGACTCCTTTTTATCTACCTGTAGTAGGTAGTAGCAAGTTCTGACTGAGTAAAGCATGGCTTGTGTGAAAGAGAGAGAAACAGAGATAGAGAAAGAGAAACATTTTGTGTGGTGCCCATGTTGTGTGTGCGAGAGAGACAGAGTAAATGTGTGTCTGTTTCCTCTCACTGTAATGAGAATTGTGATAATAGCGACGGATCATTGGGGAGTTCTGTATAGTGTCAGTGTATAATAATAATAATAATGCTTGAACTGAAAATACTTGTACATTTAAAAACTGTCTCAATCCTTATGTTGCCAATTACCTCAGTTTGCAGTGCAGGCATGTTGCTATCTCATTTTGCCTCCACAGTATTATACTTCTTTTGCTTTTGTTCTGTTTTACCCTTCTTTTCCATCATCTGTCCTCCCTGTTCATTTTCTTTTTTTGTCTTTTTTGTTACATTGATCATATATTAAAGGTATATGGATCTGCAGGCCAATCTATGTACCAATTTTAGAAGGAATGCATTGTTATTTTTGTCAGTGTTAAATATGCTTATTATAAATGGGATATTCAGATTAACTCCGTAAAGATGATGACACTTGGTTAAAATTTCATATAATAATCAAAAAATAACCAATACATGAGAGTTGCTACCACATAAAAAGAAAAACAGATTAAACATAATTTATAATAATGTATGGTATTAGATGCATATTATCACAGCACAACATAAGATGTTACAACCTGCTTAATAATAAATTAAAACACTTATTTTGATACTCATTATGGTACTTATTTATGATACATAAACTTGATATGCTGAAGAAGTTCTAAGTTTAATACATTTCATATAATGATCAAAAAATCCACCATACATATTGTTCCATCATGAGTGTTGCTATCAAAATATGAACCAGCAGAGGAAATAAAAAAACATAAAATTACACATAATTTATAAAAATTAGGCTTATGGAAAGGTTTTAGATACTTATTTTGATACTAACTCATACTTATTCATGATAAATTAATACTTGGTGTGCTAAAGATTTTTCTGAGTATTCTGAAAGAATTTTACTGAGTAATGCGGGTACGAATAAAACATCCAATTGTATAAGTTTAATAAATCAAGTAGCCTCCTCAGCTCATACTAAAACACATTCAGTGGAACATGCAGGTCATTGCACTATTAAAATCACTTATACGTCTAGTTCCAGTGATGTTAATAGTACACGAGTAACATTGGAGGAATCTATTGGCCCACTCAGCTGCCTTTTGTAAGGGCTGTTAAAAAGATCACCTAGTCTTTGAATGTTCCATTATAGGTTGAGGATTGCATGTTGAAGCGGTTAAATGGATGTTATTTCATTATTTTGGTTTGTTTGCACTGTATGCACTCAAAACAAATAGATGATAGCCATATAGGATGATTGCTTTTATAGGCCTATATAGTAAAAATGTTTTGTCAGGTAGCTTAATGTAAAAAGTGCTTCATATGGTAACATCTAAATGAACTGGTTTTATTAAAATAAAATCAAAAATATATAAAATTGATTTTTAAGGTAACAATTACAGGGTACCAGTGTAGAAAGCAATGTAAATGTCATAAAACAAAAAGAATTGTATTTCATTTTAATGTGCAGAAATGCACAGATTTTTTTTTTATTTTTTATTTTTTAAAAGTAATTTAATGTACCCAAGCTCATTTCTGGTATTAGTCCTGAGAGAATTCTCTTCAGATTCTCTGATGGTGGTCATTATTCTGTCACAGATTTTATGTACAACCTTGCGTAAGTTACCCTTTCTCACACCCTCGTGTAGCACTATTGACCTCAAAAGGCCTTAAATCTTCAAGAGAAACAGATAGTTGTTGTGGGGCCCGTTTGATTTACACAGCTGGCAGAGGGTCGTTTGACCTGATGCCAGCGTGCTAGGTAAGTTTTCCGTGAGCTCCTGAAACTTCACCCGCCAGAGGCATTAGCTCGAGCTGACAGTTTGTGCGTTTGTTTACGCGGTCGCCATGACAGCAGCGCTAGTGACAGACACGCGCTCTCAGCTGCTGTTCGCCTCGCGATAGGAATGTCCGAGAGAGCGCAGTTGTTGGTTTTCAGTTGCCAGCCGCCACCAAGCGGGAACGCCAACTATTGTGTTCAGACGAAGTAAGTTTTTGTGAAAAACGCTTGTTATTTCTGTTGTACACACTTTTCAGCATTTAATTATAAATGAAGAGCAGATAAAATCAGAATAGGAGTTTTTAATTCATATCTACTACTGAGGGCATCTAAAAGCTAGCGTGTCCGTTAAAAATGACGTATTTGAACGTTTATTCATATGAAATTGATATCTAATAATTACTAATGACTGTAATGACTAGACATGGTTTTGGCCAATAAAACACTGTCATGCAGTAGGTCAAAGATTATGGGTCAAAGGACAGTGCCAGCACGGCGTTTTCCTGTATTATGAAAATGTACGTTATGTAAATTACACGCCTTCATAGCCTACCTAAAGATCTTCATCAAAGGTTGAGAATGTTAGGTTGAATTCGGTAAATTGAATAAAAATGAAATAAAACAGGTTCTGTAACGTTAGTTAAACAGGCATTCATAAAGTAGCTAAGGCCTGATTTCCTTTTGCAAGAGGAAATGTCAACATTTTAGATTTAGATGTGCTATTTATTTTTACTCTGATACTTTTTAAACATACTTGTTCTGTGTTAACTGTAAAAAAAAAAAAAAAAGATCAATAAGCCATGGCAATATATGACATGTGTCTCATTACTGTAACTCATCCAATTAATTTTAACCAATTTACAACCAATTTTACCAATACGGGATTCAACTTAGTTTAACATATTTAAGTTGAAATGCAACTGAACTTAAGTAGATGGATTTTTTTTTTTATTATTATTATTGACAGTGTTTTCATTATTAAACAGAAGAATCAACTTTCATTTCCAAAACCTCACAAAGTGTATTATTTTGTATATTTCATTTGTTTTAATTTAGATTTATTCAAACCAATGTTTTACGTAAATTCATTACATAAATATATTTTAAATGAATTCAGATATGCTGGTAAAAGAGCTAACCAAATTAAACAGTCTGTATTTATCATTATTTTAGCTTAATAAAACTCAGTAGATGATCTATACAAAGGATAGTCATATCATACATACTAATAGATAAAGGTCTATTCTATATTATTAAAAGTTTCTACACCAAAAAAGATGACAAAAAAATCCAAAAAAGACAAAAACTTTATTCATGGTTGATTATCTTCCCATGTACAAGACTGCCATAAATATTCTCAAGAATGTAAACATCTGGTGTAATCATGGAAACCAGACAGCATGAACTGCCTGTGGAGGGATGAAGTGTGTCAGAAAGCCCTCTGATTAAATAAATAACACAGTAGCACCTCAAATACACAGTCCTGTTATAATGCTGTAATGTTATCATTTATAAATATTTCACTTTTGTTTTTATGGGTCAAATAATTCTGTCACATGACGAGAGTGCCATTGGTTATCCTGACATTTTTATACATTCCTATTATTTATAAAAAAAATGGACAAAATATAAATTTAATTTGTGCTAATCATTCATAAATGGACAAAACAGAGCTGGACATATTGTAATGAATTGTATAGTGCACTCTTATAAATAAAGGTTCTTTATTGGCATTCATGGTAGCAAGGAAAAAAAAAGGTTATTTTAAAAAACTGTTTATGGAAAGGTTCTTTGGGGAGCCCAAAATGGGCTAGGGTTAAAAAAAAAAAAAAGTAAATAAAAACTTTTGAAGCCTTTATTTTTAAGAGTGCGCAACCCTTCACATGCCTGACAGACTCAAGGTTTCAGCAAATACAGACACAAAATGTAGAGTGATTGTTTGCATGAAAACCTTTTATGTTTGCAAGCCAAAGCATCCTGTGCAGTCCCGGCTTTTCTACCAGGCCTGATCAAAGACTTTCTTGCACATGTTGGAGTTCTCCTGGTGTAGAGGAAATTCTGAGCCCGGCACCAGCTGATCTCTGCTCCTCTTTGAGGAGAATGTCTGTCCTGAGGGCAGTTTCTCCTGCTTGGACACAGTCTCTCTAAAGCATACCAGATGCAAAAACAGGTTAGTTTACTTCATCTGACACATTTTTAAAGTGATATAGACTTTAACCCATTCTCTAGTCTCTAAAATCGGATTGTTTGATAGATACCTGAAGGGGAAAGTGGTTTTGTCCATCTGCATGCAGACGAGGAAGGGGTACTCTGAGAACTGCACGGTGGTGATGAAGTCCAGGGTGGCCTCTGTCTCAAATCCTACTTCCACTCCAGCGCTTACGAAGTCTGTATCCACTGTTACATTACCGATGACGACCAATGCTCCCCTGCACACAATGTCAAGGATGAGCTTAGAAAGTATGCTAAAAAATCTCGGTAAGCACACAGTAAACCTATAGTTATTCAGCACTGTGAGAATTTTTAAATTTTTTACTTTAGTATTAAAAGCTTTCAAGAACAGCAATGCATCTCTGTGAAGATTTTCAGTTTTTATTAATATATTTATTTAGATTTTCTTTTTAAAAGTTTAACCCCAAGCAGAGTAGATGAGTACAATTTTTCAAATGTGCTTTTTTGTTTCAGTCTCATTCACTCTCTGTAAATAAATAAATAAATGAATAAATTAATTAAAACTTAGAAAACTTGGGAAATAAATGAAACAAAATATGTAAAACTGAAATAAATAATGAACAATTTTAAACAATATTTTGAGTTGCTTAGATTAAGAATAAATTAGATTCAGTGTTATTGTTACGTAAAACTATAGTTTTCCTTAATTGAAGTAAACCTAAAATTAAACTTAAACTTAAAAAGCCTAAATGAAAATTAGAAATGTTGCATTGGCAAATAACAGAAGAAAAGTGTAAGTTTAAGTGCTAAAATTACTAAAACTAAAACTATGGGAGCTAAATAGAAAAAAAAAAATAAAAAGACAAAAGAAGACAAAAATGAAAATATAAAAATAAAAGCTAATACAAAATATTAATAAACAGTATACAACATCAAAATAACACTGATTAAAGGCAACTTTTACCATTTTTGCTATAATTAGTCAACTCAGTTTTTAATATTAATTGAAATGTTCCACCCCAAGAGTGGAGTTTTTTTCTTTGGATGCGCTGATAACGTGATAACTTGATTCTAAACTCTATCTCAATTTTTTTTTAGCTTTTTTTTTTTTAATAAAAAGATGTTTACGCTCATTCTTCCTACAACGCATGCTCCAGAAAACAACTTAAGATAGAGATTTATTGCCATAGTCTGTTTCTCAGAGTCTCTGCTGAGTCAGTTTTGGTGTTTAGGCTCACATATCACATGAGACTGTCTGGCTCCATGCTTTCAACCTCCACCTTAAATGATCTATTCAACATGGCTGCCCGTGATGAGTGGGCTGAGTAGAGGCATGCTAATCTTGTGCGCCCGAGAGAGCTGTGGTTTATTTAGTTTCTAAACATATCCCACTTGTGTCTGACTATGTGTGCGTAACTATCTTTCTATTGGTTTTCCCCGCTTCTGTGTGCCCGCACGCACATGTGTTTACGTATTAGGTTGTCTGTCTGTCAATGAGTCTTTGTTTGTCTTCTTGTGTGTGTGTGTGTGTGTGTGTTTTCAGAGAAGGTAAAGCCTGCTGCCCTGATCCATACACCTGCCCCTGCCTATCCTGAGGGCTGGCAGATGTAGAAAACCAGATGCCACCCAGAAATACCCATCATCAAACAAAGAACAGCAAACCCACAGTGCTAAATGTAAGGTAAAAAAAAAAAAAAGATATTCCCTCATTACAAAGTTTTATAATGTAAACTCTCTTTAACATTTCAAATGTAAAGATCTGAAATCTCTCCCTGAGAGGATTTGGTTTCTCACAATCGATATCATAACCTAATTTTACACTCAACACCTGATCTTTTACTCCTACCACAGCATCTTTCCATTGCCCTCATTTCCCGCCTGTCTCATTTTAGCCAAGTTGCCATTGCTTGCATCCACAAACTAATAGTAAGCAAGCAGGTGCAGTTGTGGCTAAAGATGTGGATTAGCATCGAATCTCTCTGAAGGATTAATGATGTTATAATAAGATGGACCAGCATCGTATTTACTGTCATTTGGAAAACCCAGTGAAGAAAATCATCTGGCAATGGTTTCTAAATAAGCAATTTAAGTGGTCGATTTTAACAAATCCAACATTGCATCCAAAGCAACCAAGTGAGAAATGCCTTCCATTAGGACATCATGGGTTGTCGTTTTCATTGGCGGCTCGGATCTATATCTGAATGCACGACATTATCCCCATATAAGGAGTTTTAAAAGATCTACCTGTTGTTGACGCTCGTCTTAGACTCTCTGTACCACAAGCTGAACTCCATTCCTCCAGAGATATCAATGGCCAGACCACCTTGGAACTCAGCACTGGCTCTTAGACCAGACTGTAGAGGAATCACCTTCAAGTAAAGTGCGAAAGCAAGATATATTTTAATACATCAGAAAAAAAAATTCTATTTGACATTTTTTAAATGTTAAGATCTTTTAACAGTATACTCTAGCGTTCAAAAGTTTGTGGTTTTCAAATAATTTGAGTCTCTTGTGCATCCCAAGGCAGTATGTTTTAATCAGAATTACAGTAAAAACAGTAATATTCTGAAATATTATTATAATTTAAAACAGCTGTTTTCTATTTGAATATACAGTATATTTTATATATATATAATATATATATATATACAAGTTTTTTTTCTTATATTAAAGATACACTTGCAATGTAAGTGTACATTGAGGTGAATGTCACACCTGTGAGTGGTCTGTCAGCAGAATTATGCCCTTCACCACATTGATTGGATCTCCAGACATGGAAAACATCTTAGACATCAGGTCACTGTAGCCCTTGAAGAAGGTCACTGGCCGGAGCTGCACATCGAACAGCAGCGCAGACATTCCAGCAAAAGACTCCAGTTCTTCTTCTCCTTCATCTGGTGTGGCTGCAATTAGAGACTCTAGACCCTGTGCTTCAATTGTCACCTGAAATACAACATGACAGACACAAAGAACGGTGAATGTCAGAACACACAATACATGTTTATGGAATATTCTGTACAACACTGTGTTGTGGTAATGATGACGGTACCTGAAGGCCATGAAGGAGGGCATTGTTGCTCTGACCATATATGTTCATGTTGCTTCTCCTCAATACGCCAGAGCCAGAGTACAGGATGTCCAAATTGTAGGTGCAAGTGACATCAGCAGTTCCTGTTTAAAGATAGAACATTCAGACCCTGCTACAAGACACACTTTATTCTTCTACAAAAAAGAAAAAAAAAGTGGTTGCCAAAGTGTTGCTGTGAGGTTTCTGAGATGCTAAGCAGTTGCCAAGTTGTTCTGTTTTTGTTTCCACAAAAATATTGAGCTGCTTAACACTGATAATAATAAGCAGCTAAAGTTTCTTGAACAGCAAATCAGCATATTAGAATGATTTCTGAAGCATCATGTGACACTGAAGACTGGTGTAATGATGCTGAAAATTCAGCTTTGTCATCACAGGAATAAATGACATTTTAAAATACATTCAAATAGAAAACAGTCATTTTAAATTGTAATAAGATTTATCTATATGTTATGTATATTATGTTATTATATTTTTGGCTTGTTTATCATGCACCAGGCAAAAATTGCTTAAAAATAATTCATTCAATATAACTGCCTTTTAAAACAAGCAATGTTTTTTTTTTACTGTTAATGATGAACTTTTTTTTTTTTTCTCGATAGTGTGAAACGATGAAATGGAATGTCTCTTATATTATATATTTGCAAACTTTTATGCAGACTTTGTATCAGGTAACATTATATAAAATGCTAGTGACACAAATTTAAGTTTATTGGTCAGGAGTGGACATGAGCTCACTTACGTGCCATGAAGCCTGAAAAAGCAGAGGATGACCCGGTCTTTGAGAATCTATCATAGTTGTGGGAAACCATGTCCTTCATCACTTGTCGTACCAATTTACTGTAAACCAGACATATATGAATTTTATCACACAAGTGCTACACAGACAATTTCATTTAGAGTCCAGAGAATGTGATTAATAGATGTGAGACCTACCAGGCTGGCATCTTGAAGCGCAATATGTCCTGGACTTTAGACAGCATGTATTTATTCATCTCATGTGGCAGGTGTCCGATGGAGAGCAGAAGATTCTTCACTTCCATATAGGATGGACTACTGCTCATAATCACATCGGCTGCCGCAGCACGAACGTTCTTCTCATAAATACGCTGGTTCTGATGGTATATGCGGTTCAGCGTCTTTTTCACCTGTGGAAATAGAGTGTTAAATGTTTTGAAGAGTGGTTGAAGAGTATTTTTTGTGCCCCTCTAGGTGATGGGGGATTGATAATTTACCTCTGGTGTGATCAGCTGAGGGTCGTATCTCTGCAGCGATGTGATGGCAATGGTGCTAAACGCTCCCACCTCAGACTCAGCATATTTGGTTAGAACAGGAACACCCTCCGGCAGAAGAGCGTTCTTCAATGCTAGCAGGTACATCTGAACTTCGGACTCCACCTGAGTGCTGTCAGGCCCTGCCAACAGCATCTCTTTCACCTTAAGCACTGTCTGCACATCAAACACAAAAGAGACACAATCAGCTTGAATTACTCAGCTCAGTTTGATTCACTTTAAAGGATTATTCAGCCAAAAATGAAAATTCTGTCATCATTTACTCTCCCTCAAGTTGTTCCAAACCTGTTTGAGTTTCTTTGTTCTGTTGAACACAAAAGAAGATATTTTGAAGAATATGGGTAACCAAACAGTTGATGTTTTTTTTCTATACTATTGAAGTCAGAGGAGAAAATCAATTGTTTGGTTACCCACATTCTTCAAAATATCATGAAAGTAACACATACGGGTTTAGAACAACTTGTTCTTCGTTTTTGGCTTAGCTATCTCTTTAATCATTTTTGGAAATGTTTTGCTTTGCAGTTTTGATATTAAATATATGAATATATGTGAACATTTATGAGTATATAAATGAACACAAATTATAATCCAATGTATAGGGACTCACCGGTAGTTCACATGCTCCTTTCAGACAGAGTTTCCTGAGCAATGCTCCCATGATGATCACAACTGACTCTTTAATTTCCGTATTACCAATCTTTCCTTGAGACAAATCCTATGGGGGAACAAGTCACATAAATTAGAATAATGAATGAAAATAATGAAAATCTAAACACATTTGAAGGTGAAATGTGTAATTTTTGCACCACTAGTGTCACCAATGGGAAGGGAACAGCAAAAATAATGATCAAACCTATATGGTACTACCACAGTACATCTTTGTAAGATTGACATTCACAGTGGGGGGCTCTAAGTGCATGTGTAAGTGCAGTATTGTAGTTATCTTACCAGCAGAGACTGCAGCATGGTCTCTGTAGGGTGAGAGGCAAAGCCACATGCGTACAGGAAGCGCTCCTGCAGCACTAAGCCTTCCTTCTTGCTGAAGTCCAGGAACTCCAGAATGGCAGAGAAAGAAGATGGAGTCTGAGCTGATGTTACTGCATCCACCAGTTGAGGCCTATAAGAAACAATGTAAACTTGAAGGCTTAAGGCTGCGTTTATTATTGGTGAAAATAGTTGTGCTGCTTAATATTTTTTATGGAAACGGCGTCATGTCTTTCAGGATTCTTTGACGAATAGAATGTTTAAAAGAACAGCAAAACCGAGGTTAAATGTGAAATCTGATTCATTTTAGTGAATCAGTTTGTTTATTCATTGTTAAAAAAAACAAGTGGCTGATTTGAGTTTGAGTCTTTGCAAAGAAATCTTAAATATCATCAGTGTAGTTGCCTACATTTTGTTAGCAGTGTATCTAGCTACTCTAGCTAATTAAAAAGAGTAGCTCGACTCTAATGATGGGTACAAATAACTTACAGTACAGTCTTGCTGCAGTTGCGCAGTACAGTAAGGATCTCTGACTTGCTGGCTTTGCGCAGGCTGTGTAAGAGCATGAGGAAGCTCCTTGGGGCTTCTGCTTTAGAGAGTGATTCCGGCTCCAGTTGAGACCTCACCGCTTTCCATGTGTCCATTAGCTATTGTACACCAAAACAATACAATACACAATTAGTATAGACACAAACACATGCTTAAAAATATATATATTTCACAAACTTTTGTCTTTGATCATAATAGGGTGACCATAAAATTCTTTTTTTCCTGTACATGTCCTGGTTGAGATTACTAAATTGCCTAAAAAGTCCAGAGTTTGGCAATGTTGAAGGTAATGACTGAAAAGCAGTTTGACCAACAGCATGCAGGCACTGTACATACTTGACCAATCAAACGTAAGAGGATGAATGATCACCCTATATCATACAAAGCAACTCAATCTTTGCAATCATTTTACACAGTTAAAGGAATATTTCTGAAAAAAAAAATTCTGTCATCATTTATGTTATTCCAAATATATAGGATTTTCTTGCATCCATGGAACAGTAAAAGAGTTTTTTTGGGAACAATCTGGGTCAACATTCATGTCTCCTTTTTGTGTTACGGTATACAGGTAACGCTGTAAATAAATACTATTTCAGTCTTTCTACAAAAACAAACAAACAAACAACAACAACAAAAAAAAACCCTGTTTCTTTGTAATTATTTGTTGAAATTTACTAACAATTTCTGAGTGAAATTGTTTCAAAGTAAATTCAACACCAAATGATGACAGACTTAAATTTTTTTTTAGTAAACTAAACTTTTACATCAGATTTATAAGCACAAATACAAAAAGTGACAAAATAAAACCATCATAACTCACATTGGGGCATCCCTTGCATTTGGTTTTAACCTTCTCTACCATGACTCCAACAGACAAGAGTTTGTCATCCAGAGACTTCACCACACTTGCAGCATCTTTACCAGCCACTTCTGCTGGGCCAACCTCAATCTTTTTAAGTGTCAATGACTGCCTGTGGGAAATAAGATACTTTAATTTCATTCATTAATTGATTTAATTAAGTGATTTGTTTTCACATTTCTTTGGTACCTGGAGAGGACTTTAGTTGCAGCTTTATGACGAGCATTGATGGACAAAATGTGTGTTTCCTCAACATCAGCAGACTTAATGATGCCATTCTCCAGATTGATTACTGTTTGAGAAGCACACTTCCCACTGACACCCAGTACCTACAGGAGAAGAGAGGAAAGGTGAATAAAAAGTGCCAGGAATTGTGTATAAATGAGGTAAGATGAGAATATGAGTTTTTGTCTTACCGGGCTGTGTGTAGTGAATCCCATCTCTTGTGTTTTGCAAGTGTCCAAGTGTTTTGTACGGATCACCTGATCTTTGGTAGCTTTGTACTCAACTATACATTTTCCTGAAGCATCAGCCTGTAGATTACAGACTTAACTTAGAAAACTTTAACTTAGAAAAACTTACATACTTTAAACACTTCAATGGAGAATTGTAATAGTGTTTACCTCTGACATCTTCCCGGACTTTAGCTGCATCATTAGCATACTGGCCACACCCCTCTTCAAGTTTTTGATGGTAGCAGGCTCTGCCTTATGGGCATACAGACTTCTGATCTAAGTAAAATCACACAAAAAGCCAAATCAATGTGGAAAATAAGTTCAAAACTAAAATGAATACGAAACATTTTTATGATACATAATGAAATGTTTGCCCATCTGTTTGTTTACCTTGCCCATCTTCCACAGCACCATGAAGGGCCTCTGAAGTGCCTCAAGCCTGACTTTACCCAGAATGCTTTCTGCTGAGCTGCCGTGGAAGATGTTGTTTTTGCGGGAGCGCTTTCCAGCACTTTCAACTTGAACATTTGAAATCTGAGAACAGGACAGGAGGTGGTGATTTACACAAGGGTTATTATCCTTAACTAAACTAAAACTAAATATATATATATATATATATATATATATATATACATACATATATATAAACATTTTCATTACTTAAAATGAAATAAAAGTAATGAAATCTGAAATAAAATTATTTTATTTTATGTAGTTGACAAGGCAACATTTATGGTAAGTTGAAGCACTAAAACGACTGAAAAGTAAAGTAAAACTTAAAACTGAAACTTCATAAAAACTACATTTAAAAAAGAAGACAAAACACAACAAAAGTGCTAAAACTTTAAAACAGAATATATAAAAATAAACTCTAACTCAAAACATTAACAAAAAGTTAATAAAATTAACAAGACTACTAATTACAGAACTAATATACTTTAAAAAAATAGAGAATTGAATATTTTCGGACACTTAATTGCACAAATTTAAATTATTAAATGCAATTCAACTTAAAATTCCTTTTTTGACGTGTAAGTAGAACTTAAATACATCTTTATATGTAATTTTATAATTTCTTCTATCGTCTATGAATGTGTACTTCCAGTGTACTTCTAAATGTACTGCTATGCATTTACGATAATGTTAACTTTAATATATTTAATATATTAGCTTGTATGCCATGTATATAAATATGACTGTAATTTCACATTTGTAATGATGAAGCTGCAGTTTATTAACTTTTTTTAAATTTTGAAAGATTTTTAATGATGCAGTTACATAATACTACAGTTAAAAATAAATGTGATTTAAATGTTAGTCAACACATCAAAATGTGTTCTTTAAAGCATGATAAAATATTAAAATATACTCATTGAAAAAGCCCTTTAAAGTAAAACTTTTACTTTACAAATGTGAACTTTTTAAAAGTATTATATTACATTATATGCAAGTTCAGTTTTTTTTTTGAAGGCACTTTTAAGATTTGAAGTACATTACAAGTGCATTCAATATAAGCACACCTTCTTACAAGGTTATGCAATCAAAAAATATCACTAAAGTTCTCCTCTTTACCTGCAATCTAAGTAGCTGTTCATCCTGGATCTCTGGGTTCCTCCAGACAAGGTTGATGTCCACATCACTGCTAATCCTGAATCCAGTGTTCCCCCTAGTGGATCCTGTCGGCCTGTTCAGCCCGACCTCAGCGCTGTAACTATATCTGTAGAGTTTGTCATTATCCAGCCGAGGTCCAGCACTCGCACCTGAAAAAACACAAAAATGTCATGCTGTGACACATTCTAGATCTTAGCCGACTTTCAATCAGTGGCATGTAAGACACAGCTGGACAAGGGCAGAATGTGAAATTAGAGAGGCAGGAAGTGGATTGACCATCTCCTAAAAATCACACAGACTTAAACCCAGTAATGGAACTGGTGGAAACACTTACTCTGAACTGAAATCTGAATTGAATCTGCTGTTTTATTCCACAGGATTTACAAGCTGAAATAATTTGTTCAAGAAAAAGAGAAAGCTACAGGAAAAAGAAGGCACTCCAGAGGACGTCTAGCCTTTCATAGAAGGTAATACAGAAGGAAAAGGAATGTAGTCCTATCTGTAATTGTAGGTGGGTCTCAGATAACAGTGTACTATGAGCTATTAATCCTCTGTGATCATCATAAATATATTGATCATGTTCTTAACCTCATTATGTGACACAACTAAATTTCTTTTGTCTTAAAAGTTTTAAACAATTCAGAATCATCATGTATTCAAGTAACATTTGTGCAAATCAAGATAATTTGTGATGTTAGATGCAAAACACAAAAAAACAAATCCAGGTTGCAATTTAATGCTCTGCTCAAACATGTTTGATCAGAATTTGTAGTTTTAGGATTGTTGATTCATAAAGAAATTGTAAAACAGTATATCTCCAAAACAAGACCATTATCCTCTCTGCCAGCATAGTTCAGTCCTGTCCTGAAAACACTGACGTGTCACACTCAGATTGCATCACATCTTCTGAACAGAGGTTATGCCCTGATTTTGCCCTTCTAAAACAAATAGATGTTTTTATTTCATTATTATATTTATATTTACATATACTTAATATAAAAAGAATAAAACTAATATTTCAGTAATAACACTGATACTGAATAAACATACTGATGATTGTACTTGCAATGATTAGATGAATCTGGGCACAGAATGAATGAAAGGAGTGACTAACCACATGATTATTAAATGCTCTCAAAATGACTCTTCTAGAGACCTCAGTGAACTGCGTAAACCCTTAAATCAATATAATATTAAAATTAATTTAAACCTCAAATCTGAAAACTTGAGAACATTTGCTATTTTTAAGCAACAAGCAAACGTATAGTCAATTTTTTTTTACATTTATTTTTTATGTCTTCAGACTTTTAAAAAAAATCACTTACCAAGAGATGAGGTACTTAAAAAGGAGGTCACAGATAGTAAAAGTCCAGCAAGCCGCAGCATGGTTGGCTCGCTGAGTGCTGTGCGCGTTAAAGGTCTGCGGGCCAGAGGAAGGATGGCTGCCTGATCCTTCAGATTTCTCTCTCTCTCTCTCTCTCTGTTTATCTGGATTTGAGGTTCAGACTCCAAACTCCACGCTCCGGTACTAAGTACGAGATAACGGCTAATAATTAACCGGCAGAGCTCGGCGAGATTTGGTGAATGAACGCTCCTCAGAGACGGGGTTTGATTTTTTATAATAGGCTCGGGAAGATATAATCCCTCTGGTAGGGCGCATCAATCAGCGCTCGCATGCAGGGGAGTTTCTGTCATTCATAATGATCAAACGTGATTACTGCATCCTTCATGAGAGGATTAGCGAATTTATTTTGTTTTACTCAACCATATTATATTATATTGAGGTTTTTAGGCATTTTTGAAAAACGTTTATGTATTTTCTAAAAAATATTTTTGTTTATTTTCTATTTTCATTTATATTTTATTTAAAGTTTTAGTAATTTTGTTTTTGTGTATTTGTAATTTTTATTCATTTTTCATTATTTTAATTTAATTATATTTTTACTAATGGTTTATTTTTATTTATTTTATTACATCAAGATATATATAAACAGCCAATCATTTTCACAATTTCACTGAGTATACAGTAAGACGTGTGACTCTTGTTTAGACAACCAATAAGAAACTGAAGAACGGATCAATTATGTGGATGATGTGGTCGATGATCTTTGATGCATGGCATGATTGCACGCGTGCGTAACCGTTTATACACTGTGATATGCACCTGTAAGAGAGTCGTTTTCATTTTACTGTGGTACCTTGCACCTAGACTTCAACTGGATTATCTCATCGCATTCAAATTCACATTATCATACAATCACTTATCCTTTTATGTCATGTAGTGTACTAAAAGAAGAAGAATTCCTTATGTAGAATGATAGTTTAGGTCTTCTGCTCATCAGGCAAACACTGAGACTCCTGAAGACAAGACAGAAAGAGTTTCTGATTGAATCAGCTGTGATTACAATGCCATGGTGTTGATGCTGCTTATCTTTGGTTCTTTCCCGTAAAGAAACCACTGTCAGGAAGTAATCAGATTAGTAGACTGAGTAATAGCTCATCACTTGTAGTTTATACCAGCTACTGAATATTCAGCACTTAAGGATGTATTACACAAACACAGAGTTAACATATGTGACCCTGGAGCACAAAACCAGTCTTAAGTAGCACGGGTATATTTGTAGCAATAGTCAAAAATACACTGTAAGGGTCAAAATGATTGATTTTTCTTTTATGCCAAAAATCATTATGATATTAAGTAAAGATCATGTTCTATGATCAGGATATTTTGGAAAATTTCCTACTGTAAATATATCAAAACTTAATTTTTGATTAGTAATATGTATTGCTAAGAACTTCATTTAAACAACTTTAAAGGCGATTTTCTCGGTATTTTGATTTTTTTGCACCCTCAGATTCCAGATTTTCAAATAGTTGTATCTTGGCCAAATATTGTCCTATTCTAACAAACCATACATCAATGGAAAGTTTATTTATTCAGCTTTCAGATGATCTTTATGACTGGTTTTGTGGTACAGGGTCACATATATACAGGGCCGGCGCAAGCTCAACTGCCGCTCTAGGCAAAACCCTGCCGTGCCGCCCCAACTTCACTCTCATAATTAAATACGATTTTAAAGATGCATGTGAAAGACTGGAGAATTTGTTTATTGATACAACTGCATTAAAATAAAAGCAGACACGGGCATGATATCTGATTATTAATTTTTTTACCCCTACTGCAACGTAAAAAAAAAAACCTAATAATAAATAAATAAATATATAAATAACTAAATAAATAACCACTATAGCTGCAAACGCAAATTAAGTGTACAAGCCTGAAGTGGCCAAGAAGATTTGGGAGAATTACCGGTGAGCAGCGCAAAACAGCTGGTGAGTGCACAGCTATTCATACTCAGGGCTTAATCTGAACAAAGCCGGTCCGGATCCGGCACCTCCGAATTCCGATCATCTCAGCGGATCCCCTTCCTCCAATGAAAGACATTCTTGTCAGGGTTATTATAGTTTTGCATTTTTAAATTTGTTTTTATTTTAATATTGCTTTCAATTTTCGCTATAAATTTAAGTTTCGTTTTTATTTTTTAATAATTTGGTTAATTTTAGTTTAGTTTTTATTTTGTGAACAGTTTTCTAGCCTATAGTTTTTATACAGTTTAGTTTCCATTTTAGTTTTAGTAATTAAAGTTTAGCAGAATTAACAGAACACTTCCAGAGCGCAGACCAAAAACATTTTAATTTAAGTTTATTGACGCAAACCACTAGCGACACAAAATTAAAGCATGCTGAGATTGATTAGAAAACTATTATTTATTTTTGATTATTTTATTTAGTTGCTGTTGGTTTCGTTTTGTTTTAGTTTTTCATTTATTTAGATTTCTTTTTTTTATTCTTTCTTTCTTTCTTGCCTAAATGCCTTTATTTTCATCAAATAGGCCTACAGTTCTTAACACAACATATTTTACCGTTTAAACATGTAGGCTATACAACATTTTCTTACATTTAAACTCGTTTAACAAGCATTTTAGAAGTAAAAATAAAACACTTCATAGTCGCAAAAAGACCGAAGAGGCTCGTTTAGGTGACTTGGCTTTGCATAAAATAAAATGGTTTACTGTTTTATAGATTAAATGAAAGTATGAAACAAACCTATATTTGGCCAAAGAAATAAGTCAGCGGCACTGAGAACTGCTCTCACCCGAAGAGAATATATATCTGCTCGCACTCATTGCAAATGCAAACGCTGGGTTGTTGCAACTGTCCTATAGGAGCTGGGTTACACAGAAACTACCCAAACATTAAAAAATGTTGCAATAAAATAACCGTGATTTTTAGAGTATATGTGCACACTAAGCAACTGATGCAACAATCACTTGGGGTCAACCAAGTGATTGCGCGAATGATCGCTCTCCATCCTCTGAAAGAATGGATGAAACGCATTTGTCCGTGTTCCCAACGCCATCTCACGGCAATTCGTACGTATTTTCACAGGATGGCAAATTGCATACGACCTCACTCCGTACGATTTAAATACGATTTCTCTAAACCCAGTGGCCCGGGTAGGTTTAGGAGGGTTAGTGTAGGTCATTCGTACAAATTCCTGCAATTGGCAACTGCGTAAATACGTACGATTTATCGTATGAATTTGTAGGTCATTCGTACAAATTCATACGAATTAGCCACCTCGTAAAATATGTACGAATTTCTCCGTCTTGAATCGCGCTCACGGAAAGCGCTCCAGAAACAGTACCTCTTCCGCGACTCAGTACGCTTTCAACTCGTTTTTTTTTTAGTCTCGAGCAAGAGACTGCACAGGCATTCACGTTACATGATTTGACTGATTTTTACGTAGAGAGGGTGACAGAGCACCGCATTAAAATAAATGATTATTCATGTTTTCATAACCGCTGACCAAATTCAAAAATGAAACTAAAATATCTTTGAGAGCAAGGGGGCCCCCTGGTGTTTAGGGGGCCCTAAGCAGCTTGCGTATTCTGCGTATAGGGAGACGCCGCTCAGGTGGGGGGCAGCGCGGGAGCGGCATTACTATGAAGCAAAGTTAATTTCGATTTAGAATAACTAAGGGGTGATAACTTGTTGATATGAGTGCAATAATTCCAAACGAATCCCCAAAAGATAAACTAAAATATCTGTCCTTTTTGCCGCAATGACTGTGCTGCCGTCCTAGGCGGCTGCCTAGTTCGCCTATATGCACGCGCCGGCCCTGCATATATACTGTGAATGTTCTGGAATGAATTAAATTATTTTACTAAATGTATCTGAATTTATAACTAAATAGGTATGTAAAACTTCATGAATAATTTAAAATGGCTCTAAAATTAATTATAATACTTAAATTATAAATAAATAAATGAAATTTAATTCTAAAATTAATAATAGTTCATTAAATGATATCTCATATATATAATTAAATAATATTAAACATTAAATAATATATTGAAATATTTTTTATGAAAATAAAGAACTTGAAATAATATATAATGGATTACTTGCCTGTATTATTATAAAAATAAAAAAATAATCTGTTGAAAGATAGCACTTTATCACCAACTTTTGGCCCTAGCTGTGAATCACAGCATGCTAGCAGAAGCTCATTCAAACACCATTGATCTAAGGTAGCATTTTTCATTATAACATTATTATGATATCTGTGTTTTCTATTACTGTAAGTACAACCTTGAAAAAAGACTCAGATTCTAGCACTGTTGCACCAGAGCTTCTATTATAAGCATAATACTTGTAATCATTAACATCCTGATGATCATTTTGATAACCTTTAGGTAACCTCTTAAGAACATAATGTTTTTTCCTTCTAATTTTCTTTATCAAAGGAAAAGACCACTAAATCATGTGAATTTCTTCAGACTATCTGGTACTCAGGGCCGGCGCCAAGGGGGGGCATTCGCGGGCCGTGCCCCCTCAAACGAGTTACTGTGCCCCCCACTTTTCATCCTCTACCCTCCTTGCTGAACGTCATCGATTTCAAAAGCGAAAGTGAAACCGATAAAACAGCTTGCACGCTTTAGCGAGCGTCAGCAACTGCACAAGATCACAGATTGCACGCTTCCCACCCGAACCCCCCCAAGGTGATTTGTGCCCCCCCTAGAAATTCAAATGCCCCCCTGATGGAGGCGCCGGCTCTGCTGGTACTAATATTATGGGGTTGTTAAGTGCACTCTAAAGTGACCCCTAGTGACCGGTCAAACACGCACCGCAACTGTGTTTGTAATACTATAGTGCAGCACATAAGAATGTTACTGTAACGTTATATTCATGTATTACAATTATTAATATTCAAATTTAATGCTATCATATCGAAGCCTTGCGATATCTCATCTGAGTGGCTTATTGTCATACACAGTAAATTAATTAAATCTACCTGCACTGACCTGTTTCAGCCTGTAGATGGAGACAATCTTTTTCCAATTAACAATTAAACAATTCAGTTCTAGACTTACTGTATATAACATTCAATATAAACTTAATTCAACTTAATAATCACTTGTATCAGCTTTAGTAGGTGGGACAGTTTTATTAAAATGATTACAAAGATTTTATAGTATATAGTTTTTGTGTTCACCTTTAGTTTTTAGGTTTTAGAACTTAATTTTACCAATTTTATGTTCATCATATTTAGTTTTTCCTTTAAAATAAGACCATATATTTTTCATTACACTTTATTTTCATTGTTTAGTTTAATTTGAGTTATTTTAGTATTTCAAGTTAAACTAAATAAAAATGAGAAGCTTGCTGAAACAAAATGTTTGTTATTTTATTTCAAAAATATGTATGTGTGTATTATGTTTTTTGACCAGTAGTTGTAGTTGTATTTGTTTTGACCAGTTTTATTTATTTATTTGTTTGTGTGTTTATTATTGTTTTTACTGTTGTTGTTGTTTCAGTGGAGAAAGTTGAGTATATTAAATTCACTTATAGCTTACATTCAAATAATAATAATTAAAATAAATTAAATTCAAATAATATATCACACAACTTATTACAGATATTAAGGGGAAAAATATGAAAATATTATGTTGCTCATTATATCAACTAAACAAAAATGTGAAGCAGGAACGACAAGGATTTCGATCTGACAACATTGCCATTCTTAAGTTACTGTTCATATTGTACTGTTTATATAGTTTTAACCAACAATAATAAAACTGATCACAATTAAAATGACGTCAGAGACGAGTACTTGAAGTTCCTCCTTACACTCCAAGAAGTCTGTAAAATTTAGTTTACAACAGGGCAGTCAAATTCCTAGAAGGGATCTGACGTGTGCTTTAAGAGGCGGGAATCTGTGTGTGTGTGTGTGTGTGTGTTCAAGTGTTGGAATTCCCACACTTCATTGCCATCATATAAAGTCATGTGAGCGCTGTAGAGCTCATTCTGTGTCAGTATGTCTATACGAGTGCTTCTGTTCAGCCTGTTTCTGCTGCTCACTTCAGGTACAGTCAACATACAAAACCTACACACTGATGAGTTTATTAATATTAATCAGTTCAGTGTCTTTGTTAAATATTATTGTTTGTAAAGACCTAAGCTTGAGGTTTGTAAAACAGAGTTAACCTCTTAAATGGTGTTCTGTGTACCGTAAAAATGACGCAAGAGCTTTTTATGAAGCAAGAAACAGGTTTAACCTCTTCTACCACAAAGAAATATCTAAAAGAGTTCACTTTTGTTTCAGGGGCACAAAGAACACCCGGCTCATCCCGAAAGGTATGCAAGAATTTTTTGTTCTCAGTGAATGATTAACATGTTTTTTAACTTTTAGATGTTAAAATTATTGTTATGTAATGCCACATGTTAATGTATGTGTGTGTGATGTAGCCTGTGTGCGCTGAGATGGCTGAGATCCATGCGTGTCCTATGAACTTCGCACCTGTGTGCGGCAGCGACGGGAACAGCTACGCCAACGAGTGCTTGCTGTGTGTGGAAAGACTGTAGGTCGCAAACACATAAACACCGACAGCTGGAGTACATTCATTTTTAAAAAAAATGAAATTATAGGATTTTGTGTCTTTTTCAGGAAAACCAAATCAGACATTTTAATCACAAGAGATGGCGACTGCTGAGCTCCTGCACAACATACAGGATCATTAAGATCTGTGGCCAAATTAAAGCATCTGAAATGGAATATCTGTGTTTTGTTTCTTCAACACTCAATGTCACAAAAGTCTCTCTGGCATTAGACATTATGTTTAGATGTATTTTGAATTAGTTTATTTTATATAGTTTAGTTTATAGTTTTTAGAGCTTAATTTGATCATTTTTGTTATTTTCATCATATTTAGTAGATTTTCCTTTTTAAAATATGTCCATATATTTTTTTCATTAAATTTTATTTATTTCTTTTAGTTCATTTAATTTGAGTTATTTTAGTATTTCAAGTTAAACTAAATGAAAATGAGAAAATGTTTGTTATTTTATGTTTTATCTTATGTCAGTTAACATTTATTAGTTTCAAGTAACAATTTTTTTTTGTTTTAGTTTTAATGATAGTAACTATAAAATAGATTATAATCAAAGTCTAAAGTCCAATGCACTAAAAGAAATGCTAAAATTAACACTATTTTAAAGGTACAGCCACAAGAAAGGGTTAAAATAAAATGTTTTTCTTTACACTTTTTAATTCATTTTAATTGTTTTCAAAAAAAAAAAAAAAATTATTTTGCTCCATCAATTTTAAATGAAAAACTATAGTATTTTAATATATTACTGAATAATACATTATGTTGAAAATATATATTTTCAATCATCATATTTAAGGAAAGGAACATTTTAACCAAGTTTTTGGCTCCACTTTACCCTAAACATTTACAGTATATAGACTCAGTTAACTTTAGCATAAAAAATTGGTTTCTGTTTTGAGTACTACAGGAAAAAACACTCTTAAAAATAAAGGATCTTTATTGGCATCAATGGTTCTATAAAGACCCTTGAACATCCATGGAACCTTTTAAATGCAGAAAATGTTCTTTATAGTCGGTTTAGATTTTTAAAATCTAAACCGTTCACTGAAAGGTTCTTTGGGAAACCAAAAAATGGTTCTTCTATGTCATCACTGCAAAAACACCCTTTTGGAACCTTTATATTTAAGAGTGAATGTTGATATTTTGCCAGCATCTCAGGTTCTGTGTCAGCTCAGCTTCCTTCTGTTCCTGTGTTAGGCAACAGGAAAAAAAAACTTTAGCATAGAAACCAATATTGCACTTCGATGCACCTCAGTTTTTAGATTGGACTCTCTCTGGATTGTGCAATCCAGCATCTCAAAAAATTTACTCATAACTACTCCTTAAATGTAGCCTCATCTCTGGCCGAAAGAAGCAGAGGCCAGTACAAGACAAGAAACAGCACTTCATCTGCATACACAAGTGTTCAAAATTACATTGACTGATTTCATATTTTCAGCACATGCTAATGTTTACAAACGCTATTAGTTGTACGGACTATTAATTAGTAGTTTACTTTTTTATTATTTCATGAGATAAAAACTGTTTGACTGCATTGTGAGCCATTGGAAAACAGATGAACATTCTGATGTGGCAAGACTGTCTTATTATGTAGATTTATAGCTGATACTAAAAAATCCAGTTTCAAACATTCTTGTTTATTGCATAACAAACATTTGGGGTCATATATTAAAACTAAAGTATATATTTATTTTAAATTGTATTTTACAATATTACTGTTTTACTGTATTTTTGATCAAATAAAAGCAGCTGAGCATAAGAAACAAATTCTTCTTTCACCCCTAAACTTTTGAACGGTAGTACCAATACTCTCTGATCAGCAGTGCTTCCCTTTTGAGTTCTCGCAAAGAGGAAAACAGCCTGAAATCGTTCATGATTTGTTTATTTATTTAGCTACAGCTATTCATTAAAGTAATCTTTCCCTCTCCCTCACGTTTTTCCAAACCTGTATGAGTTTCTTTCTTCTGTTGAACACAAAAGATGATATTTTGAAGAATGTTGGTAACCAAATTGTTGACAGTAGCCATTTACAGTATGGAAGAAAATAATATTGGTAACCAACTGTTTGGTTACCAATATTCTTTCAAATATCTTCTTTTGTGTTCAACAGAAGATAGAAACCCGTAAAAGCTTGGAACAACATGAAGACGAGAAAATGACAGAATTTAAATTTTTGGGTGAACTATCCCTTTAATATTACTCAATGCTTGAGTTAGTGTAAAAGATCAAACTACTGATGCATACTTACTACCAGAATATGTGTACATATCGAATTGTCATCTATTAAAAGTTCCGTAAGGTGTTTTGTATGAGTGTGCAAGTTTGTGTAAGGTGTTGAACTGGAATTCACAGTAGTCAGCTATTCCCTGAGGCATGATCTTCACTGGCTGCTTTGTACGAAAGGTTTACAAAATAATGTTCATTAAAGTCTGAAACAGACAATTAACAAGCACATAAGGCTCACAGGCGAGTATAAGTTCACCCATTAGGAATGTAAAACAATTTTTTTCACTTAGTGTGTCCTTCAGAAGATTGTCACTTTCAACAGTGTTTTCTTTGCTGTTCACTAACCGATTCAGAGTCGGCTGTGCAGTTTAAAGATCTCTGAGCTAAATGTTTCTTGTGAACTCTAGAGGTTTCATGGCTTGCCGACATCCACTGTGATTTTAGTGTAGAGCAGGTCTTTCTCTATATCTAACACTTTGTAACGGAGCGATTTGATGCCATCCGTTTTCATTGTCAGTCGTGTGTGAGCAATTCTCTTAAATCTATGAAACAGAGATACAGCTTTAGAATGACATTCAATCTGTCTTGTATTTATGCATGTCTGTGTGTGTTTGTGAAAGAGAGATTACCTCTGTGGGTTTGGCTCATTTTTCTGGTCTCTTGAGTGACGAATCATTCTGCATTTACCGATGTCTCCACTCGGCCTTGATATTTTCATGCCTTGAAATACCAGCCTTCAAAAATAATGACGCTCATTAAAACTCTTCCATGTTTATCTAAAATATATATATATGTATATATATCATAAGACAGGATTTGTAATTAATAGTAAGAAAGATCTATATTATCCTCACCTGTTAAAGATGTCATCGTCTTCTCCACCCCAGCCCCAGTAGTTATTGGGAAAACCATTGATCTTTTGAAACTGCTCTTTACTCATTGCTGATACACCCCCAAAATACTGTTTATATGGCAACCTGCATTCAAACAAAATCAATTTCTGAATGAAAAATTGGTCATGCTGACAACGAATATGTTAAAGGGATAGTTCACGCAAAAATGTAAATTCTGTCATTAATTACCCACCCTCATGTCGTTCCAAACCCGTAAGAACTTCGTTCAACTTTGGAATACCAATTAAGATATTTTTGACAAAATCTGAGAGCTTTTTGACCCTGCCTAGACAGCAACAACAATACTTTTTGTGCACAAAGAAAACAAAAATAACAATTTATTTAACAATTTCTTCTCTTCCATGACAGTCTTCGATGCACGTTCAGGTAAGATAAGAAATTGTTAAATAAAGTAGTTAATTTTTATTTTTTAATTTTAATTAAAGTTTTCTTTGTGCACAAAAAAGTATTTTAGTGGCTTCATGAAATTACAGTTGATCCACTGATGTCACATGGGCACATTTTAACAGTGCCCTTACTAACTTCCTCAGCCATAAATGTTTCAGTTGTGTTGATGGAGGGTCAGAAAGCTCTCGGATTTCATCAAAAATAACTTACGGGTTTAAAGCGACATGAGGGTGAGTAATTCATAGTAGAATTTTCATTTTTGGGTGAACTATCCCTTTAATAACTATCCCTTTAAGCGGTTCGGTGCAGGACATCAAAGTAGTGTGAGAACGATTAGAGAGCATATGGCTCTCGTGGTATTGTGATGTCATACACTGATCTGTCCGGTACGTCACTGGTTCACTGTATTGTTTACTCTCAGGTGTGTCTTGTTTAGTCATTACTTCATATGTATATATAGCCCTCATGTTTCCTGTCTAGCTTTGTTTGTGTAACCTGCTGCTGGTGAGTTTGTCAAGTCTGCTATAGAGAAGTTCAGATATACCTATTTATGTTATGTTGTAGTTCTGTTTGTTTTGTAGCTGGTTTACTTTTGTTCAATAAAGCTGCGCTTGTTTTCTTACCTTTAGCTTATCATCAGTGGGCTATATCTACAAAGTATACTGATGCTCTCTATATATAGTGGAAGAGCTGCATTCCTTGCTCGTTGAAACTGCAATTATTGTCATGAAAGCTAAACTAAGCACACAAAGGCCAAACCCAGCAACACCATCTGATATGCATTTCAAGTTCTACTCCAAACTAAATGGAATTATGTTCATAGACTAAGCCTGCTATTACGTCAGATACACCTTTTCTTCAGCCTTCCTCCCTCACTCAAAAAAAGATTTAGTGTGATATGTTACCCTGAGAGATTTTGAGACTGTATAGCCTATTTCTGATCAAATTCACAATTCATAGGTTTTCGATTCGATTCAAGAGCGATTTCTGCTAATTCAGAACAATTCAATTCGAGATGATTCACGATTCGATTCGATTGGATTAACAATTTGATTCTGCATTCTGTAAGTGCATTCAAAGGATTATTTAAATGCTTCCCCTAAATTCTTTAAATGCTTAGTCAATGTGCAAATTACACAGCAGCCTTTATGGAGTCTGAGAGTGAGGGCAAAACAGATGTTAGTTTAATTATGCTATAGCATGACATATGGCATATGCAAAAAAAAAAAAAAGACTTGTATTATGTATAATTTGGTGTTAACTTTTGTCTATACTATAATGTTAATATAGAGCCTACCATTTTATGTCACACCTTTGCGTGATGTGAGCTTCTTTATCTTCTTTTTATAAAATAAAATGTATGTTTCTGTGGGAGCTACGAACAAAGCTGTTCAAGGTCTCCATTAATTTGTGCTTGTAGTAATTTGTGTATATATTATAAAGCATTGAATCGCTATAGAAATCATGATTCATTCGATTCTTAGTGTTTTAAATTGATTACTGGCCAAAATCAATGAATCACGATTCAAAAATCCATGTTTCAAGATTGATGCATATGCATCGTCAGGGTTTGTAATAGAGAAAACGAGTGAATCGTTACATTCCAACTGGGAACTTGAATGTAAAATTATTTGATGGTATATTTTCTGTGTAAATATCATAGTGTATTATTGTGTGTGAATTTGGCAGTTTACCTGATGTGACTGCTCATAGGAAAGTAAAATCAAACACACACACACACACACACACTCATATTTGTTTTTGTGGTTTACGGGGACTCTCCATAGGCGTAATGGTTTTTATACCGTACAAACTGTATGGGCTATTGCCCTACACCAACCCTACACCTAAACCTACCCCTTACAGGAAACTTTCTGCATTTTTAGATTTTCAAAAAAACACCATTTAATATGTTTTTTAAGCCTTTTGAATTACGGGGACATAGGCAGTGTCCTCATAAACCACCTTCAAATTGTAATACCTCTGTCATACCTACGTCATTAAACAAATTTTGTCCCCGTAAACCACAAAAACCAGTACACACACACACACACACAAATTGTGGAAACTGTGATACATTTTTTCAGGATTTTTTGATGAAAAGAAAGTTCAAAACAACTGCATTTATTTGTGATTGAAATCTTTTGTAACATTATATAAATGTCTTTATTGACACTTTTGATCAATTTAATGCATACTTGCTGAATAAAAGTACTGATTTCTTTCTTTCTTTCTTTCAAAATAAACAACTTTTTGTCACAACAATGGCAAAGTTTAAGCAGCTCTGTAGCAGCATTTCATGTATATAGAACCAAAGCAACATATTTGAATTTGGCTTTCAAGTGGCATTATAATTTAAGTTTTCTTGTTCTTGACTCTCCTGTTACAACTATTGACACAGTAAATAGTTTGATTTGGTGATTCACAGTCAGTTGTTCCCTGCTCTTTCCAAACATGTAAGATTTTCTTTGCTTGACTGTTTACTTTAGACCACATCAGAGAGGGTTATAGGAAATTCTCCTGCTCTGCATATAGAGTTTGAACAGCTGCATTGCGATTGATCTTAATCCAAATGAACCTTGATCCCTGAGCCATCTTTCTACTAACATAACAGGATATTTAATTTATGCATGCCATGACTTTGCTTCCTGTGCTTCACCTCAATGTCATTTGTTTAGGTAAATACATTTCGGAGCAACATGAGCAGCTGTTTTTTTAAACTTCACCTGAGGCGGCACTAGAACTTTCAGATTAAATATTATGTTACATGTTGTATTGTGTGTATGGGTGGTGCTTCCTCTTACATAAAACCAAACTTGTCCATGGACACAGAGAGGTGACGCGGCTGGCTGGAGCACTTGTAGGTGTTGCGGTCGTCCATGGGGATGATGTCTACATCACTGAAGATGAAACAGTCATAATCATACTCTTTTAGTGCCTCTACGTAACCCACGTTGAGCAGTTTCGCCCTGTTGAATGTCCCCTCTCCATCCTAAACAAACAGAACAAAGCACAATTACTATAAATCTCATGACTCACAGAATTTACTTTTGAAGTTCACATGTAAATAGATTAATCACACACAGGTTTTATGCAAACAAGATCGCCTTGACATTGATAAGACCTTAATGATTACAGCTAAATCAGTCAATCAGCCATGCATGGCCCCACTTTTGTGTTATAAACACATACAGGGATACACACAAAAGAAAATACGCAAATAAGCATGGATTTCTTAGTCTGCATGACAGTTTGCATGCTGATTTTCCTGTGAACAAGGTGAACAGATGGTGAAAAGGGGACAGAAATGACAAAAAAGAAACACAAAGAGGAGCTAGTTATGTATTGATGTATTAAGACATGTATTAGGTGACAAATTTAAGCAAATTTTTAAAATTAATTTCAGAATCTTTTAGTATTTGGTGTGTCTCCCTTTTGTTTTAATGGCAGCAAAACTTAAGCAAGGCAAGAACAAAACCTTTTTTTGAAGAAGAAGAAATTAATATTTTTTGATTCAGCAAGGATGCATTAAATTGATCAAGTGACACTAAACAGATTTATAATGTAACAACAGATTTCAAAGTAATGCTGTTATTTTGACTTTCCTATTCATCAAAGATTTTTTTTCATGGACCGTTTCCACAACAAAAAATTGGGCAGCACAATTTTGATAATAATAAGAAATGTTTCTTGAACTGCAAATCAGCATATTAGAATGATTTCTGAAGGATCATGTGACACTAAAGACTGGAGTAGTCACAAGAATAAATTACATTTTAAAATATATTCAAATAGAAAACAGTTATTTTAAATTGTAATAATATATCACAATAGTACTGTTTTACTGTATTTTTGATCAAATGCAGCCTTTAGAGACAAAATCTTACCAACCCCAAAATTTCAAATGGTAGTGTATATTTGGAACATTCTCAAATCATGTTGTCCATTATGATTTGATAATGTTCCAAAGAGTGTCTTGTCTTTCAGAGGTTAATCAGTGACAGAAATTTGCTTACATTTGAATAGTCACCTAAAAATAGCACAGAACTTCAAAAAAGATCTTATAAATACATTGTCATGTTTTGTTTTACATTAAAAATATTTATTTTCTGTCTGGTCTCAGACTTGAACCCCACTCTACATCAAACAGTGAATCATCAAAACTGATGATCACTGAAGTATGGTTTTGATTAAATCTGAACAAAGTTACATTCATAACAGTTACTGATACGTGCAACTCTTACAAGTAACAACTATTTCAAAAGCCTGACTGACCATCTTTAACACAGCAGTAGTCTGTGAGGCAGATCAGACCCAGTCCAGCACAGGACATCCCAAGCTGCGTCATAAAAAGTACTTTTTAATACACAAAAGTATCCACACCCAAACAAACAGAAAGAAACAGGTGTTATATGTTCTGTTCTGTCTGTTCGTGTTCTCAGGTTGCATTTGTCTTTTTCTCTTTCCTTGTTATTGCACAGCAAATTTCAAAGCAGTCGAATGTCAGACCAAGCATGTTGTCTATGCAAAGCCAAGTCACTGCATTTTCATACTTCAAGGTGAATGTCTCACGAAGAAAAGTCTAACCTGCAAAAGTATATGTAGATCGATCTATCTATCTATCTATCTATCTATCTATCTATCTATAAGCTCACTGGAATGTGTATGTATTGATTTGTGCGCAAAGTTAGTGTAGATCTGGATATCTCTTCTTCTCCCTGCTCTGTCATCTGTGTAAGACAAAGTAAAAGTTAATGAACAGTTTGTGAGTGCTGTACCTGTTGTGTGACATAAATCCCATAATCGAGCTGTTGTCTTTGTAGGATGGGGTGAAGGTAGTGGAGCCAGTACTTCAGGTGTTCACCTCTGTTTCTGAATGGGATGATTAGTGCCACTTTTTGCAGAGCCACACAATCGCTGGGTTTATACCTGCCTCCCATCAACAGCTGTGGATTGTCTTTTCGCACCATATCCAAATTTACCGGCTCAGAAAATTCAACTCGCAGTGGACCCACTGAAAGGGGAATGGGGAGAGAGAGTGAGTGAAAATGGGGGTCAGAGGGTTTGCAGATGTGAAAGAGGAAGACCCCTCTTATGCAACAACAGTTTACTTCCTGTCTCAAACAAGACAAACTTCCTTTCCCCCTTTTTTTTGCTCTTTTTCTCTTAGACTCTCTATTTTTCCCAGCTTTCCCTTTTATTCGGAGTGGTAAGAAGGTAAAGCTTTGTAATATTAAGGATATGCATGACCTAACACTGGAAAATTATTTTTAAGACAATAATAATAAAAAGCTTTTGTATGTTTAAGTTCATGTCTGTTAGCTTCTGTTCGTCTATGCTAAGTGTACAGCTAAAAAAATCTTTTAGCAGACATTTACATTTAAAATTTACAGTCTTTCTCTTCTGGAAAAGGGCACATAAATATTGATGGCTCATCCTGTACTACACAGATTTTCATCCAATTAGATTCTTTCTAGAATAAGAATGTCCCTCTTACTAAAAATACCCAAAACTTACTAGCAAGTACTAGAGAGCAAATCACATTTGTGATGTAAGTATAGCCTATTTAAAATATAAAGCCCTTCTATTTGTCCAACACAAAGTTACATTTTTAATAGTAGGCCTAAGTGAACAAATGGAAGGAAAAAACTAACTTTGTTCGAAGTCAAGCAAATTAGGAGAGTTTGGTGTTACAGGGCCTAACTCTAACTAACATTTTGACTCAAAAATCCAATTACACAAATGTGTGTTTTCTATGTTGGTTAAACAGCTAAGTCGACATATTTCTGGTCCTTTTTTGGAGTAAAGATTGTGATACTAGCCCTGGACCTAAACTCTGGGCGTATAGATCTCTGGACGTAAACACACACACACACACACACACACACAAAGAAAAAAAAACACAAAGTTTTAATTTCAGTGTAACTTACCCAAAAGTGGTGACGTCTCAGGACATGATTCTAGTACCGCGGTTTCTTCTACTACGTCATCTTTAATGACACTTCCATTAGAATAGATCAGTTCATTTACATCTACCTCTGTTCCAGTCTCATATTGGATGACAAGTGCTGCTGCTCTATGAGTTTGTGAAGTAAATATATCAGAGTCTGACTGAATTTTCCGGTAATTTATAAATTTTATGGGCGACTCTGTTAAATAAAAAAACAGTGCAACGATGAGGTGAACCCCGAAGAGACACACGAGCACGACGCATGATTTAGTGAAGAAACCCACATTCAGCAGCAACGACTCCTGCATTCTCACAAAACTACGGGAGACCACTTCCACTTACGAAGAATAAAACTCGGTAAGAACAAAAACTCGTCTGCCTCGTCGTGCATCAGATGACCATGATAATCCTTTTCCTGAAACTTTTTATGATACTGGTCGCGTCTGACCACTGTAAATCGCTGTTTTCTAGGCATTGATGAAGAGCTGTCTAGAGGAGCGCAGATACACTGGAGTGACAACAGTGGGCGTTTCTAGCGCACTTGTAACAGTAGTAGAAAAGGATACGACCTAATATATATTATAAGGATCGTAATAAAATACATTTGAAAATAAACTTCGTTATAAAAAAATGAAAAAAGAAAGAAATTAAGATGTAGTTAATTCAACTTTTCGTCAAATACCTACCTTCAAATTTGCATAGACGTAGTTTATTACATACAGTACATGGAAATAATTTACTGACGTTTGACAACCTGAACCTGAAAGCGTCAAAGTACGTTTTAACCTAACAAACTTGATTTAATATGTCAAGTTTGATATTTTGTTTATATAATGCAATAACACTCATAGACTGTTTTCAAGTAGGCTGGCTACTCACGTGCCTTGGCTTGACTGTATGAAAATATGAAGAGTTCAGATGCAAAAGCCTCTAAGTACGTCTGACGTTTTTCTTTAAAATTAGCATTTCTTTCTGGCTACTATGTATAGGTTTCTGTGTAAATACTGGTACTTCTGAATGGGTTGAGGCTGGGATTTATCACATTTGAAGTGAAAGTACTTGATCGAACAGACATGACATACTGTATCTTGCACCGTAAATTATTGGGTCCATAATTAGGCTACAGTAAAATAGGCTTCTTTCAGAAACTGATCATATTATTTATAGTAGTTCATTTTTCTTAAGCTTATTAAAAAATTCACAAGATATTTTTGAAGGTATAGATATTACAAAAGATATCTTACATGACAGGTATTTATAGCCTGTTGGAACTAATTCTCATCATGCAACAGTCATTAAAGTCAGTGATTGATTACTGATGAGTTGTTCTTTTCTCATCAACAGCGCCGCCATGTGTTGGTTTGAGTGATCAACAGCACATCCTGCCATAACAGGATTCTCCCAATTCCCTGGTCGTGGAATGATCTGCTCAACTCGATCAGAGCAGCTGAGTCCTTAGCCATCTTTACGAAACGGCAAAAACACATCTAACTCGCTATTCTATTTCTATTTTATTTACTTGTTTTCTTTTTTTTATTTAAAAGTGACCCTCTAACACCTGCTCTCTATATTCTATTTTTATTCTATTTGTTTTCTTTTTATTTAAAAAATGACTCTCTAACACTAGCATTCTCTATTCTTTTTCTATTCTTTCGACTTGTTTTCTTTTTATTTATTTATTTTTTAAAAAAGGATGACACAGACGTGAGCTCTGTGTGTGAATTCAGAGTCAGGAGGCCTACATTTCAGCAGTGCTACAACACACAAACAGAGAAATGGATCGATCTAAATCATCTGCTCTAGTTCAACAGCAAGTCTTACCTATGTTTGGATTACTATTATACAGTAACTGTACAGTCAATAAAACGCAGTGGCACATCTTTCTTAGAGAGAGTTACACTAATGTGTGGCCTGGGCCAAAGGTCATCTAGTCATGTGACTAGATATCTATATCCTGACTCATGAAGGGAAAGCTTTACTTCATATCTCAGTACATTGGGACTAGCGTTTGTTATGAAGGAGAGCGACTTTATGGTCTAAATAGTCTTTATCTATAAGCAACAGAGAAGAAGAATTTCACTCCTGTTCTCCACCAGCAGAACGGGAGTCATTGAAAACGTCAGAAATCATGTGAGTTACTTCCGCTTTTGAAACACTTTTCAGAGTGACAGACAGAGAATATTAGATAATAGATATTCTGTGTGCTTTTTTATTTAAATAAACCATGTATGTTTTACATATACTGTTTAGATAGTGTTAAGATTTAAAACTTCGCTTAAAGTTTTACAATTAGATTTAAAATAAGATTGTTTACTTTATATTAAAAGGTCCTTTACCTAAACGAAGAATTTACTTGATCACAGAAGCACAAATTTGAACATATTTATAACAGTGTATATATATATACACTACCGTTCAAAAGTTTTAGATCAGTAAGACTTGTAATGTTTTTTAAAGAAGTCTCTTATGCTCATCAAGGCTGCATTTATTTGATCAAAAATACAGAAAAAAACAGTAATCTTCCAAAATGTTATTACAATATAAAATAATGGTTTCTATTTTAATATACTTTAAAGTATAATTTATTTCTGTAATGCAAAGCTGAATTTCTATCAGCCATTATACTCCAGTCTAAAGTGTCACATGATTCTGAATCATTCTGATGTATTCATTCTGATGTAATCATTCTGAATCATTTTGATGAATAAAAAGTTAAAAAGAAGAGCATTTATTTATAATAGAAATCTTTTCTAACAATATACACTACCGTTCAAAAGTTTGGGGTAAGTAAATTTTTATTCTTTCTTTTTTTGAAAGAAATCAAACCTTTTATTCAGCAAGGATGTGTTAAATCGATAAGAAGTGATAGCAAAGATTTATATTGTTAGAAAAGATTTATATTTTGAATAAATGCTGTTCTTTTTAACATTTTATTCATCAAAGACTCCTGAAAAAAGTATTGCAGTTTCCAAAAAAACATTTGGCAGCACAACTGTTGCCAACATTGATAATTCTAATAAAAAATCAGCATATTAGAATGATTTCTGAAGGATCGTGTGACACTTTAGACTGGAGTAATGGCTGATGGAAATTCAGCTTTGCATAACAGAAATAAATTATACTTTAAAGTATTTTAAAATAGAAACCATTATTTTATATTGTAATAACATTTTGCAAGATTACTGTTTTTTTCTGTATTT
>JAFVLL020007437.1:0-10303 GCA_021397915.2 Tor tambroides
TGACTATATATATAATAAAATTGTTATTCAGTGTAAGAACAGTTCATATACCAAAAAATACCTGTCATTTAATGATTCTTGTTCTAAATATGCCATTAAAAGACTCACTTATTAATTGTAATTTTAAATCTTTACAAATCTTTGCCACTATCCATCAAACCTCTACATTTTACACATTTGTCAACAAGAAGTTTTTAATCGTTTAAAATATAATATATTAAAATAAAATAAAATATTTTTTTTTATATAAGTACAGGTCAGAATAAGTATGTCGTTTCATTTTTACATAAATATATCTATATCATAAATGCTGAATGTTGAAGGAACATTTTAATTGATTAAATAAGTGGATTAAAAGTGACAGTAAACATTTCACTCTCAAATAAATGTAACATGGTTTCCACAAAAAAAAATTAAGCAGCACAACTGTTTTAAACATGGATCATAATAATAATAAATATAATAATCAGAAATGTTTCTTGAGCAGTAAATCAGCATATTAGAACGATTTCTGAAGGATCATGTGACACTGAAGACTGGAGTAATGATGCTGAAAATTCAGCTTTGATCACAGGAATAAATTACATTTTAAAACATATTAAAACAGAAAACAATATTTCAAAATATTGTTGTTTTTACTAATCTAATAACTGCAGCCAAAATCTTACAGACCCATTTGAACTGTAATTACTTAATGGCATCCATTAACCTTGGTAAAATCACAGTATTACAGTGATTTTATTTTACTTTTAATTTTATTATTTTATTTGATTTTTGGGGGGCTTAATACTCTTAGATTAAACATTTTGCGCGTACAGGATATCCTGTTGTAATGGCCAGTTTGACAGATGTTGTATAAAAATCCAGATGTAACCTGGTACCCAAACCTGACTCGCCCTTTTACACGAGGACATCCGGTTCTCATAGCCCATGATTCATTGTTGCAGTGATTCACCCAAGTTATCACCATTGTGCTGTTTTGAAAAAGCCTCTCATCTCTGACATCAGTTTCCCGGAGCTGTTTTTCTCGTGGAGGTCCGGAGTCAGATGCTGGCGTCTGCGGGTCAGGCTGTGCATATGGATATTTGTGGAGTGCGTTAGCGACTTCTCTCGCATGCTGTGGGTGAGGCGACCCACTCGCGGTGGGAAAAGCATGCGGGTTGCTGTGGCAACAGAGTTCCTACCACCCTATGCAATGTGGAGAAGTGTGTCTGTTGTGACGTTACGTGCTGTTCGCTCTCTCTCTCTCGCTCCACAGCAATGCAGCCAACTGCGCATTTGTTTCAGTAAATCTGTGAATGTCTTATTCAGATTGATGGGGAGAATTCATGTATGAAGTATAGAAATAATTTTCACTTAGAAATTGCTGGTAAAGTTCACAGATAATTACAAAGAGTCAGTAAATAACACTTTGAATTAAATTGACATTTCGAAATGGTGTTTTGTTAAATGTACTTCAAAAATCAATAACTTCATGAAAAATTTTTTTTTTTTACAGTGTGTACATTTTATTAGAGCTTGTAGTGGGAATATTAATATTTCAGTTATGAATCAGTTATAAAATTGTCAATTGTGCTGTACTTTACAGAAAAATGGCTTTTTTTTAGATATTTAAAAAAGTGTAAAAATGTCTCCTTGTAAAAAAATATATATTTGTCACATCATTATTTTAGTATCATTGAGATACTAATATAGTTTTATTAATATTTTGAGTCCATAATTCATTTTATATCTTCAGTTTTCAGTGTAATTTTAGCTTGTTTTAGCATCCTTTTGTTGTTTTAAGTGTTTTATATGTAGATAGATTTTTATTTATATATATATGTATGTATGTATGTATGTGTATATATATGTACATATATGTAGATATAACACTTAAAATGACAAAACCATGCTCTATAGATATAGATTTTATTTTAGTTTTACTTATTTTAGTACTTCAAGTTAAACTAAATTAAAATGAGAAATGTTGTTACAACTAGCTGAAGATTTTCTACATTTTATTTAATGTTTCTTTCAATTAACTTTTTTTATTTTATTTTAGTTTCCATTTCCAGTTTTAATTAATTATAATAACCCAGATTGGTCAACATATTTATTTCTCTGTCTTCAGTGTTTTCTATGATAAGGCTCTTTTAATTTTCGTTTTGTAAATGTTGACATCACAACCATGACTATTTTTGAACAAGACATTTTGTGCTATAATTTTCTTTACTGAAAAATGCCGTACATTTTTGGTAGACCTAATATTAAAAAAAAAAAAAAAAAACTATTAACTAGAGATATGTGTATCTATGTAAAAATATATATTTGTCAACCTATTATTCATCCGTCTTTAGTGTTGTCCATGATAATGCCACTTTAATTATCATCTTAGATGTAGCCCTAGTTATGGATTAAATCATAATTCTTAAATTATTGATCATCTTGTTTTTTATTATTTAAATGGTTTTCTTGAACCAGGATGTAACGAGCGTGTAGCTGGACGATGTTCGTTCTCAGAGATGCATTCAGCAGGTTTATCCTGTAAATGTTGCGTAAATGCTGCTTTTTATAGACTACCGTGGTGTTGAGGAAAGGGTTAACCGAGAGCGTGAGCTAATCCATCAGTCACAGCCCTTAGATAGAGCCAGTAATCCGGTTTCACACTCGCACAAACCACCTTTCTTGTTCCTTGTGGCCCACACACATCACTGTATGTAGAAAAGACAGAAATAGAGACAAACACAACTGTCCTAGTCTGAACCGGAACAGTCGGGTCCATCCTGAAGACATCAGAAGTGCTTCTGTTGCTTATTCAGGAATAATCTCCGAATGGTTACTTAACTTGTGGACATTGCATCTGTGTTAAATGTGTTTTTGTGAAAGCCTAGAAGACCTGAAAATGTCATATCCATGTTACACCACATAAAGTTTATTTTATTTTATTTTTATGATGTTTCATTTGTATTATGTATTATTTTATTTAGTTTTTGAGATGTGAAGCTTAGTATTATTCATAGTGAATGTTTATATTTTATTTTATAAATAATAATATAATGAATTTTTTATTGTTTTATTTATTGATTTCTTTAGATCTGAAGCGTAGTAGTATTATTCAGTGATTTACTGAGTTCAAATTTTATTTTATTATTGATAATATGATGTATGTTACGGTTATTTTTTTATTTTTAGTATTTTTTGTCTGAAGCTTTGTATTCAGTGATTCACTGAGTTTCTGTTTTATTATATTATGTTGTATTTTTTTATACTTATTTCTTATACTTATTTTTATGTTTAAAGACCCCAATGAAATCAAAATTGAATCTTTCTGTTGTTTTAGTTGTTTTCAGTATATGTTGGTTTTGATGCCATATTTACTAGTGTACTCCTAAAATATAAATGTAATATAAAGGTTTAGTTTACATACGCATTTTAAATGTAATATATTTTCTGTAATTCTGGAAATACTGACAGTAATGGAAAAATTGATGCCATCGCCACAACTCATTCTCTCACAACTGAATTTGAAGTGCCTTCATTGATGTCAAGTGCAGTTGTGCTGTACTGTGATGTAAACTAAAGCCATTTGGTACCGTGGCCTTTTTTTCCAAGAGATGATGCAGTATAGACTGATTTGGCAGCCTAAATATTGTGGCTGAAGTCAAATTTGTTTTGGAAAAAACAAGCACATCAGATGAAAACATGGTTTCAATAAAATGTCCTCGATTCAGCGTGTGCACGTTTGAGTTGCGTAGTTTTGCATATAAACGTGACTGTTTGTGTCTCTGCTCACAGGCTGTCTTGGGGACACACAGTTCTGCTTCCGTTTCCGGCAGGCCGCGGGCAGGAAGTCGTCACTCGGATGTTTCCTCGACCACTTCGACCGGGATGCGCCGGTCTGTCTCAAGGTCAGTGCTGAGGACATCATCATCAACTCATAAGTCATAACTCAGCCTGTTAATGAAGTAAAGACTGCCCTAATCTGAAATACCTCTGCAAATAGTCTGTTACTTGTCTTTATTACTAATATGGAAAGTGCTTGTTTTCTTCTTTCCACAGAGAGATCAGGGCTATTACTACGGGTATGTGTACTTCAGACAGGTGCGAGACAAGTCACTCAAGAGAGGTTACTTTCAGAAGGTACGACCAAGATGATTTATCGTTCACAAGAACCTGAAGTCTCTTGTTGATCAGAGAGGTGACGAATTTAAAGTGACATCTGGTATTTGTTATAACATGCAGGTCGCATCTGGCAGTGCGACAAACAATTCTGGTGAAGCATTTTGTGTCTCATCCACCCAAGAGCTAATTCCTGGCCCTTTAGTGCACATTATAACTTATACAACATTTGCTACATACACACTGCTGCTAAATTCGGTTGCTTAAAGGGATAGTTCACCCAAAAATGAAAATTTTGACATCATTAACTCACCTTCAGGTTGTTCCAAACCTGTGTGAATTTCATTCTTCTGCTGAACACCAAAAGAAGATATTTTGAAGAGTGTGGGTAACCAAACCACTGTTGGTCCAAATTGGCTTCCACAGTATAGAAAAGATGTTTTAGCTGAAACCGTGGTCCTTAGTGATTCATGAAGTCCAAGTGAACAGTTGCCGTCACTTGAAAGTCAAAAAAGCATATAAAGGAACAAAAAATTAATACCCATGGCTCCTGCATATATTGAGGTCTTATGAAGAGAAATGATCGGTCTGTGCAAGAAACTCAACATTATTTACAACATTATTACCTGTAGTCCAGAGCCTCAGGCAAACAAATCCTTCACGAACGAATCATTCTTTTGAACTGGTTCTTTTTAGTGAATTGGATGATCCTGTTCACCAAATCGGACTGAAGTGTCTGAAACAGTTCATGGCTCGAGCAGTGGAGATCTACAGGTTACTCAATCAAAACTCACTTTCAGACACCTGACAGTCACTTCGACTGGAAATGAGCTGAAATAGCAGCGTATCTGTCATCATGTGTGAAAATAAAATTTTTGTGGTTTCTCAGTTTATGTAAAAAGATGAGTTGATGAAGAGAAGTTTATAAGACTTGCATCTTATGAATCACCAAGAACCACAGTTTCAGCTGAAAATCTTCTATGCTGTTCTACTGAAGAAAACAGTCACCTACATCTTGGTTGGCTTCAGGATGAGTAAATTAACAGCACATTTTTGGGTGAACTGTCCCTTTATGACATATTTAAATGCGTATCAGAGTCGTGTCTCCCTTCTGTAGGCGGGATGCAAGAAATCACAGGGAACGAGGTACATCTTGACTCAGCGTTTCCAGATCTTGCTAGAAACTACTGCGAACAAGCCCATAATAAAGCTAAACAAAGACAAATATTGAAAATAAGACCAAATTATTGTGACCTGCACTTGCCTACTTTATTAACTTCATGAACTGGATAGCTTTATAAACCGAGCTCAAACAATAAGCCCAAAGGTGCTTATAATAAGTGTACATGGCAACGCTTCAAAAGCGTGCCCTTCAAAGCAGCTTTCCCAAACGTAAACAAAACACCTCTGTTGATGGCAGTGTGCACTGTAAAAAATCCAACTTTCGAGAAGTTCTACTAACCACTGTAAAAAAGTAGCCTGAACAAAGAATTTTTAGTAGGAGAAGTCAGTTTAATTTTTTGTGTGAACTGAACAAAAATACTCTAAACATGTCGTTGTTTTGTTTACCTTACTTAGATACTCAAGTATTTGTTGTAAGTATTCATAACACATCCAAATGTTCTTCCAACTTTTCAAATTGAGTCATCTGAACAAACATTTTTACATTGAACAAAATTGCACAAGTTCCCAGCATGCATTGCAGCTTGAAAAACATTTTATGTTCATTATTATTAAAATATTATCGTTGTTTTAAATTTTACTGGCTTAATTTATGCTACTGCTGCTGTTGTCACTATCAGTTAGCTGTCATGTGGATTAGAGTTCATATTTTTACTGATTTAAAATTTGTTGATCCTCACCATGGTTGAGAATCGTGTGCTGAGGTACTGTATATGTGCATCTCATTGCAACTTGTTTAATACATTTGTCTATTAACATAAATGTTTGCCTTTAGTTTTAAGAGGCAAATACTACCCATATTATGTAGAAGGCTTTGAAAATAAACATGTATCTAAAAGAAAGAGGATTGTTAAAAAAGATTAGCATTGCTAAATGCTAAAACATCTTTGGTTGCTCTAACAGATCTTTTAACACTCAGTAGACTGACTTTTATTCATTAGATGAACTAAAGTTTTTAAGTTGTCGGTTGCTAGTTGAGTTAACTAAAAAAGTTAAATGTGATAGGTTGCCTTATATTTTTGAGTTGGGTCAACTTTTTTTTTTTACAGTGTGGTTAATATTGCTGAACATGACAAGTCTTTGGTCGCTTTAATATTAATTTGGTCAAAAATAGTGGATGGCACAATTTCAGATGAGTTCTGTTCCATAAACACACAGAACAATAATTTTAGGGAATTCACTCCTGTTTTTAAATGCATGTGTATTTGCCCATTATGTTCCTGTCCTCTACTCTGATTGGTCGAGTGGTGTGTTGTAGTGATTTGAGCACAGTTAATTGGTGTTTTTAGACAGTAAGGAGCTTTAAATGGTTTTTGGCTTTGTTTTGGTTCCCATGTCCTTACATTAAAACTGAAAATCGCCCCCAGCTAAGATCAAGCGCAGCACTGAACAAGTCCCAACACTGCATCGCCGCTGCAGAAGTGTGAGTCTGATCTATCACCAGCGAACGTTGTTCACACCCTAAAAATAGAGGCGGAGATTAGAGGGGAGATCTGGAACTTTTCAAGAGCCTTTAATTCTCGTTATTTTTGAAGACGGCGAGTATTTCGACACCTAAACGCTTTGACAAATGAGCTTTTTGGGGTTTTGCTGCCCTGCAGCTTCTTATGCAATTCTTCAGGTGATTCACTGCATTTCAATAAAACTTTGTGGTTTGTGACATGAACGGACACAACCCAGTTTGTTTTCTTTACTAACAGTACCATGTTGGTTACTCTAGTTTCCTTACCACGCCCTACTGGTTTCAGATGAATTTGAGCAAGCATGAAAATTTACATTTGAATGTTAACCCTATAAAGTCTACGGATATTTGATATGCAAATTTCTAATGATCAACGTGATCAAAACCTTTCTGGAAAACCTGTTGCACACAATTTTGAGAAATGTTTATTTGTTCATCTCTCAATCATCGTTGTATTGCATTGCATTATATGTTTTGATCATCAAACTAAGCATTTAAATATCATCTTATTAAGTCATTATTAGAGTAACTGTTATTTATATGCATTTTATTGTATGTATCTGCTATACTGTTGTGAAAATCTCACTGATTTACACTACAAGATTCAGAATCTTTTTGGCCATATAAATATCAACAACTGCACCAATTTTTGCAGTTTGCATAATCTTGAGCTGTTATTTCCTCTATATTCTTACTATATCATATTGTATGGCCCAAATCTGATTTTTTTGTGACTCATGATCTGTTTTTGAGAAGCAATAGGGTGGATTTTGTTGTGAAAACCTGGCAACCCTGTTTGTGTGTGTGTGTGTGTATATATATATATATATATATATATATATATATATATATATATATATATATATATATATATATATATATATATATATATATATATGATTGATTGCACATGCGGGTCAGTTCAGAACCATGATCTGTTCACACTGGAAATCTGATATTGGCCACATTTAAAACAACAATGTGAACAGCTATGCAAAAAATTCAGATCTGAGCAAAAATCGGAATTGAGCACTAAGGCTCACAGTGTGAACGTAGCCAAAAACTTGATGTATCGAATATAACACTCAACAAAAACACAAACTTTTTTGGGGCTGCCAAACTCCAGAAATTACAAATCCGCTATTGATGTGTTATAAAGGTACTTAATGTACCATACTTGAATGTATTCCAGTGTGTATGCACTGCGTAGTATCTATTTTCTGTGCTATGGAAGATAAAAGGTCATAGCCAAATTATTCCTTTAAGAACCTGTCTGTTGTCTTGGCCTGCATCTGGAGAGGATTTTTGAGCTTCATGACATTTCTCTCATCGTGTATGCATGTGTGTGTCTCTCCTCCAGTCTCTGGTCCTCATCAGCAAGCTGCCGTATGTGACCTTTTTCCACTCTTTGCTAAAGCTCATCGCCCCAGAATACTTTGAGAAACAGGAGCCGTGTTTAGAGGCTGGTGAGTCTTGAAAATATGACTGTACAGACTGTAAAATGGACCGACAGTTATGATGATAACAGTCACATTAGTGTTTGCTAAAGCAAGCATCATTATTACTGTTGCTCACATTTAAGGTTAGGAACATTTAATTTCCTTTTCTAATTGGAAAACTCTGGCAACCACATACCAGCACTCAATTTATAGCCATATCTTGGCACCAGAATATCAGGCACCTAGTAACTGCATAGCAACACACAGAAAAACACCTTGGCAACTGCATACAGTATGCAATGACTCAGTACCCCTTAGTAACTCCATGCAACAGCAACCTCAAAATATCTTAGTAACTGCATAGCAACAAGCAACAACAACTCAGAACCCCTTAGTAACGGCATAGCAACATGCCACAACAACTCAAAACACCTTAGCAACTACACAGGAACATGCAACAACAACTCAGAACCTCTTAGCAACCCCATAGCAACAAGCAACAACAACTCAGAACCTCTTAGCAACTGCATAGCAACAAGGAACAACAACTCAGAACATCCAATGGCTCAGTACCCCTTAGTAACTCCATGCAACAGCAACCTCAAAATATCTTAGTAAACTGCATAGCAACAAGCAACAACAACTCAGAACCCCTTAATAACTGCATAGCACCATGCAACAACAACCTCAGGAATATCTTATCAACTGCATAGCAACATGCAACAACAACCTTAGAACCCCTTAGTAACTGCATAGCAACATGCCACAACAACTCAGAACACCTAAGCAACCACACAGGAACATGCAACAACAACTCAGAACCTCTTAGCAACCCCATAGCAACAAGCAACAACAACTCAGAACCTCTTGGCAACTGCATAGCAACAAGCAACAACAACTCAGAACCTCTTAGCAACCGCATAGCAAAATACAACATCTCAGAATACCTTAGGAACCACAAAGCAACAAGTAACAACAATTCAGAAACTCTTAGCAACTCAGAACACCTTAGCAACTGTGTAACACCTTATAAACTGTGTAGCAACATGCAACAATGACTTAGAACACCTTAGCAACTGTGTAACACCTTAGTAACTGCATAGCAACATGCAACAGTGACTCAGAACACCTTAGTAACTGCATGGCAACATTCCTCCATTGTAGAATTGTATAGTGTGTATATAATTTTGCCTTATCCTGTTCTTTTGCTGAACTGTATGTATTGATGAATAAGTTTTGTTTTTGTGTTGAAGCGTGTAATGACATTGACCGCTGGCCCACGCCGTGTCCGGGGAAGATCCTCACGCTCCCCATCATGGGTGTGGTCATGAAGGTAACTGTTTTTTTTTTTCTTTCTTTGTAAGAGATCAGCTCAGTGTTTGAATATCTATTGCTCTTCATTAACGGCCGCTGCCGTCTGCTCTCCTCAGCTGCACATCCCCACGTGTTACGACAAGCCTGGAACGTCTCAGCTCGTCCAGTCCGCGCCGGTATGAACTGCATGCTGCTGATGTGTCATATTCACAGGGGTTACTTCAGTTTGCTCTCATGTAATGAGTCTGATCTTTCATTCACAGAGCGACAGTCTGGTGTCCATCGTTCTGCCCACTGTCCATGAAGTGGATCTCTTCAGGTAAAGCAGGTTCTTTGTGTGCTAGTGTGACTGGTACATATTGTACTATATTTCACACTCATATTTGCTGCATTTGTTTGTTACCTTTCTTCTGGGGCCTCCTGTTGGTGGCTGAGAAAAGTGCAAGTAGTTCACATAGACTAGAAGTCTCTTCTGCACACAAAGGCTGCATTTATTTAATGCAAAATGCAGTTAAAACTGTAATATTATGGAAATGGTTTTACAATTTAAAAAGAAGTGTTTGCTATGAGAGTGTATTGTAAAATGTAATTTATTTCTGTGATCAAAGCTGAATTTTCAGCATCATTACTCCAGTCTTCAGTGTCACATGATCCTTCAGAAATCTTTCTAATATGTGACCCTGGACCACAAAAGCAGTCTTAAGTCGCTGGGGTATATTTGTAGCAATAGCCAAAAATACATTGTATCGGTCAAAATTATCGATTTTTCTTTTATGCCAAAAATCATTAGGATATTAAGTAAAGA
>JAFVLL020007438.1:0-14711 GCA_021397915.2 Tor tambroides
CACGCTGAAGGCGTTCCCATAGCGTTTTCGGACGCAGCTCTCGTTCCCTTCAGGGAACCATGGTTACATACGTAACCTGAGACGTTTATTGAGGCAAAAGCTGTGGTTAATAGCGAGAATTGGACCTTAAATACAGCATGACTAAAAAACGTCCTCAAAAAACTTTTTTTTTTTGTCTCATAAAATGTAATGAAATTGGATGATCTTCATTTTCAGCTATTTTTTTTTCTTTTTCAAAACAGGCTGAATGAAGCCTACTAAAGATGCTTCAAACTGAGATGTCCTTCAACAGAATTTCCCAAGATATGCAATTTTCCAACTGAGAAGCACCAGATATCTAACATTTTGACTAATGAGTCATTGGTTCTGCTGCCAGTTTTGAGCCAATAACTTCAGCTGTAAATGTCATGTGACTAACCACCCTGGAGCCACAGGAAATTACATCATAACCGCGATAAGCTAATGGCACCACAGTCTCAAACCTCTCACTAGAGAGCTGTGACGTCAAAGACAAAATCAATCAATGATTTTAAATCAATTTCATATTCATCAAAAGCAACAAAACCAGATCACTCTCATATATACCAACAAAGCTGCAAGTGCACCAGATCGACTTTGTTGATGAAAAAGAGGGTGTTGTAGTTTAGTTGCATTGCTTCCTCTCACACCATATCTATCTGCAAGCAAGCAACTTGACTAAACTAGAAAAGTTGAATGGTCTTGTTATTATCAGCAATGCTGGCTACACATCAGACTTTATTTTCAGAGTATTCTAGACACCTTTGTTGACTGAAACCACACTGTTCCATTTTTTCACATTTAACTGGCCTTCATTAGTCTTACATACACTGAACAAAACCTACATTCACAGAGGTCCACACAAACAAGCCCGCTGGTCATCGTGCCTCTCACAGGAAGTCCTCCTTTACCCCCTTCTGTGAAACCTTCCATACATACTTATGGTGTAATATACATAGGCACACACAGTTATGTGCTCTCACACACAACACATCCCCTCTGTCTGTCTCTATGTGTTGAATGCAGCTGCAGGTGGGGGTGGAAGGCTAATTTGTTGGTCTCATGACGGAGACTTTTCTGCGCGTATCTCAGCAGAGTGATGAAAAACATAAAATTGCTTTACTAATGAAAAGTAAATGTGTGAAGCAACTCCCACACTCGTCTTTTCCTTGCCTACAATAAATGCCTTCAATGCCTTTCAGTGCATGTTTGTAATGTTCAAATGCTGCATTATTAAGGCTTAAGCAGAGGGCAGTGACCTGCTTACACACACACACACACACACACACACACACACACGTTTACTTAGCTGTATAAATATAAAGTGCATTGCTTAAACTTGTATTATTTTTAAGTAGATTTATGTATCAATAAAGTCAATAGTTACACCTAACTGGGCCAAGATATTACAGTGAAACACACCAACAGCTGTGAGCTACTGTATTTCGCCGATGTAAAGCAGCATGGCGGAGATAATCTAACGTCAGTGGGGTAATCACTACCATTAACAAGCATCTCTTCAATACCACCATACTACCAGCATTATTATATGGGAGTTAGATGTGGTCTGATGAACAGAAACTCGCTGAAACTGCTTAAAGTCACATTAAGAGACAAGATCACAAATAAAGTTTGCAGGATATGCCAAGAGATGCGATCACAGAGACTGGGCATGTAGTTCGAATAGAGGATGGACGCTGAAAGTGACAACCTGGCACCCCTGTGATGCACCAACTCAATGGTCAGATTCCCTAAAGAAGAGTTTTGGTAAAACCTGGATCTGCAGCCAGACACAGACACAGATGGGAGAAATGCTGTGACCTGTATCATCTGTTAGAATCATTGACTACAGGCTGCATAAGAATATGTGTATTTAAAAGAAGTAAACACTGGAGTGTAATAAAAAAAAGAAAAAGGAGTGTTTAAAGGAGAAAAAAATAATAAAAATTATATATATATATATATATATATATATATATATTCACTTTCAATTATCATTTATATAGAAAAATAATAATTTCTTTTATGAAAATATTCTCCAAAAACTTTGTTTGTTTTTGTCATATTTAGGGGGAAACTTTGTGTGATCTGCTAGAGATTTTTAACAATAAGAGATAATATACATGAGTTTGTGTGTGCATATAATATTAAACCTAAGCACATAATAAATGCAATTCACAAGAAACATACACAAGCTCATTACCGACCTGCTACACCTCATCTTTCTGCACGCACACACAAACAGTAATTCACAAAGGTGTGTGTGTCTGACTTTGTGAGGTTGTAATTGACACAAAAGTATCTGTTCTAGTTTCATACAGAAAAGATGAAGAGAGATGGATGTTGGGGGTCAACAGAAGAACAGTAAAACCAATTTTTGTTTGTTTACATCACCCACTAATACATTAGTATCTCTCTCTTTTTAAAGCTCCTGAAAGCTTCACTGCCAGGATAAACATATTGTAAAATCACTTGACAAAAAAAAAAAAAAAGCATGACATGTACCATGCTAATGGCATACATTTCCCTTATATATTCCCTGTATTGGAAGAGTTTTGATGAATGTTAATCTATTTTAATGGAAACTGAAAGTTGGACCAGATAGTGAAACACAAGCTTGGCTGCCTCTCTTTCATAATCTGGTCCAATTTATAAATCCTATCCATTAAAATTGCAGTGCATGATGGGGAGGAATATTAGACCTGTAGGTCTGTGCAGAATAATGTTCTTATTACAACATTACTGCACTGACTTATTTGAATGGATTAATTTCATTTATCTACACATCTGCAGTGCAGTATGTCATCACTGTACCATGGTACTGCCACAATATTTTTTGTAAGGGAGAGTTTTTCATACTCTTATACCATGATATCAAGGGCATCATGGTAGTGTCCAAAAATGGTGTTACCATACCATGGTAGCATGTAAATTAATACACACACACACACACACACACACACATACAAATACATAAGTACTTTTATTCTGTCAGATATCAAAATAACTTAAGAAATACCCAAAGGGTCCGTCTTTAGTTTTCCCACTGTTTAAGTTTCAGACTGTGTACTAGCGTAACTGTTGAAGTTCTCTCTGAATTAATGTAGCGAAATAAGCGATGCACACACATTTATCACGCACTGTGTTTACTCACTGTGTGGGAGCGCGTGACCTCCGCGCTCTCGCGGCCTCGACTGGGATTTGCTCAGGTGAGGAACACCTTTAATGGTTTCGTCACACACGTATAGCGTATCTCATTCCACCTCTGAAAGCTGTGGAGGCCACCAGCCCACCACAAGACGTGATTTATGAGATGTTTTTTTACCTCAGCGTGTCTGAATTAGTCCAACAGCTACTGAGTTGTGGTCAGTACCTTAAACACAGAGGCTTTGAAACACACCGTCTTTCTTCCGTTTGGATGTTTAATTTCGGGGGAATCTCATTTGGGGATTTCCTTTAGCACTTCCACATTGCACATAATTGTATATGTGATACTGTGGTAGAGTATAGATACACTATTCCAGAACATTTGGTCTTGGAGAAACTGATAAAGCATTGCTCGCGTTCATAGGAGATATAGATATTTTTTTCAGGAGAAAACTTGCAGACAACCCAAAGTCTCCGTTTTGTCTCACTGCTGTCTTTGAGGAACAATCTCATTTGTGATTTTATTTCCTACGGGCATTCTGTTAGGTGCATAACTTGATTTATTCCCCTTCCACCAGAGGGCACTGCTAATTACACATGCACCGAAACACACTGATGTCAGCTGAGCTAAATCTCATAGGAACCGCTATAAATGTGTTAATTCACCATGAACCTATAAACATTGGTGTATTCGTCTGTCAAAATCATGAGCTGAAAGAAATCCAATCTATGGGAAGAGCATGGAGGGTGAAATCATTGAGCCAGCAGTTCCTCATTCGCTCTAGGAAATGTAGATGAGATCATTAAGCAGCAATAGAAACCAGTGGTTTTCATTATGTTCTGCAAAGATGAACATTTCTATCCTGAGATTTTTACGATTTGATAAAACATATTGATCAAAGTGTAAAAATACTTATGCTAACTTGACTGATAGATGCTAACTGTGGTGCTGTTACCATATTCATATGCCATTGTATGTAAATGGTGCTATAAGGTCCTTCAAAGAATACCATGACATTATCATATTTTTTTATTCATTGTATACCTTCACTGAAATATTATGAGATTACCATTTTCTAAAAAAGTACTTTAGCTACTATGTAAGTGCCAGGTTTTTGGGCTTGGACCATGGTAGTAACAAGATCTTCTTGGAAATATTTAAGAGTACTGAATTTCAGTACCATGCTAATATATGGTATACTGTATGTGTGTGTGTGTGTGTGTATTTACATTATATATCGTTTATAACAGTACCATAGTTTTTTTGTTTTTGTTGTTTTAATTTTGCAAAAAATACTACATTAGTATTTCTATTTCAAAATTTCATGTTTAATTCAATGAGTTACTTGCTGTTTTTGAGTGAAACATTTTCAACATCAGCATTTTGCAGCAGTAGAAACCAGTGATTTTCATTATGTTCTGGAAAGATTAACATTTATATTCTGAGATTTTGAAGATCATGTTTTGATAAAACATTGTCCAAAGTGCAAAAACACTTCCACTAACTTGATTAATGGATGTTAACTTTGGTGCATTTAAATAGTGTTATAAGGTCCCTAATTTTTCTATTTTTTTTTTTTTAATTGTTAAAATATTTTCATGCAAATGTTTGATTACCGTATTCAAAAAAGCATCATATTACAAAAAAGTGCCATAAGGTGACATGGTACTGCCATTTTAAATGACTATATAATTTCAATACCATGATATACAATATATACTATATAACAAAATATTATAGTAATACCATCTGGTGCCATTTTTAATAGTACTGCAACAGTACAAATTCCATGGTATTTCTATGGTACTGTAACATAGCTCAAAGAATACCATGGTATTGTCATCTTTTCTTTACATTATATATTTTTATAATAGAGGTTTTTGTAAAATCCAAAGCCCTTTTGCACATGTGAATGACCGTCAGTGACCACTAGATGGTGCTGTGTGAAGAGTTTTAGTGATGATGATGATGATGATGATGGTGGTGGTAGTGGGGGAGGGGTGTGTGTGGGTGTTTCTTTAAAACCCTGCAGTGTTCACACATTCTACTCTTATATCACACATTTGGGCTTGGGAATCTCGTGCAGCTTTATGTTTCCGTGTTACCCAAGTCTGCTTTAAATACCACCACCGCGACTCTTCCTTCAGATTTCTCTGCGCAGCGCAAGACCCCTCATGGCCAAACAAAGATAATGGCTCGCCCGCTCGTAATGCAAGTGTGCGTGTGTGTGCCATATCTGCAGTAAAATGACAGGATGTGTACTGCTGTAGGGCTCTCTGAAGGGATGGGGCTGGAATGAGGCAGAACAATGCGGGGGGCAGTGAAACCCATCAGCTAGAATAGAATGAGACCTCCACCCTTCTTTCATCCCTCCATCCCTCCCTCCCTCTCTCTCTCGCTCTCGCTCTCGCCTGCCTGCACCTCTTCCTTCCTTTCCTGCTCCGTATTTCACACCCCTCCGTCCCAAACAATCAAACGGCTGGCCAGGGCCTCCGCTCTGGGACCGCATGAGGAAATCTATAACAATGTCATAAGTACAGATGCCAAAAAAGAGAGAATTTATCCTGTTTTATGTGAATACACTTGACTGCAACGCTCGCATTTATTACGGTGACTCTGGCCCTGCGTTGGCAGAAAGACGGATGGCTGTTTGACTGTTCAACATGTTTGCTTTGAAAATAAATCCACCCTGTAGAGTATCTGATCAGTGTGATATAATCGAGGTCTGTTGGCTGGCAACAGCAGGTAATGTTTATGACACAGGAACTCGCTGCGTCTGTTATTAATGAAGGAGCTCTGTCCCTGCGGTGGGTCTAATTCACAAGTGTGTAATCTGCAGTGATTATTAGCCTAACCTTTTACGCGCCGCGTAAATGCGCATCCGAATAAAGGCATCTTCCAGCATGGACACACATGGTGGAAGTGTTAGTGGGGGTTGAGAGTTGTTCTGAATGCTGGTGAACTACACCTCTGCAGAAAGCTTTGTCCCGTCTAGACGGAATTCTGCCTCATTCTCTGATGGCCTTTTACAGCCCTGCTTTTACAGCCTGACATAAACAGAGCCACAGGCAGCCAGTTCCACACTACTCGTGTGTGTGTGTGTTTGTGTGTGTGTTTCAAGTGTCTGAGGGGACATGTGTGTATCTGTTTGTGAGGGCTTATTGTATATTTTCTGTATGTCTGTTTGTTTTCTTGTAGCTCAGCTGGTAGAGCATGGCGCTGGCAACTCCAAGGTCATGGGTTTGATTCCCAGGGAACACACTGATACAGTATATAGCTTGAATGGAAGACTTGTTCTGAAAGGCAACAAAAAACAGCCAAACCATGTTGGGGTCAGTGAGATTTTTGGTCACACTTTATATTAGGTGGCCTTAACTACTATGTACTTACATAAAAATAAGTACAATGTACTTATTGTGTTCATATTGTACTGCAAAACACTTTTGCTGCTATTGAGGTGGGATACAGGTAAGGTTAGGAACAGGTTTGGTGGTATGGGTAGGTTTAAGGTGGTTTAAGGTGTAAGGGATGGGTCAACGGTGTAATTATAAATATAATTACGGATGTAATTATATGCAGGTATTTTCTCAAATATAAGTGCCTACAATGTAAAAACATGTATGTACACAATATGTGCATTGTATCAAATGATTAATTTAAATGTAAGTACGTAGTAGTTAAGGCCACCTAATATAAAGTGGGACCAGATTTTTTTGATAACACTTTAGATAACACTTTAGATACTATTCACAATTAACTAGTTGCTTATTAGCTTGCATACTACTAGCATATTGGCTGTTTATTAGTACTTATAAAGCACATATTAATGCCTTATTCAGCATGACCGTATTCTAGATCCTTTAACTAAACACAACTACAACAACTACCTTACGTACTATAAATAAGCAGTAAAAAAGAGTTTATTGAGGGAAAACTGTTAGTTAATAGTGAATATGTGTTCCCTAAATTTCTAAGTGCTACCTATTGTTTGATTTATTCAGCAAGGATGCATTAAATTGATCAAAAGTGACAGTTTTTACAAAAAACAATAAGCAGCACAACTATTTTCGACATTGTTGATAATGTGAAATATTTCTCTTGCACCAAATCATCAGCATATTAGAATGATTTCTGAAGGATCTTGCGACACTGAAGACTGGAGTAATGACTCTGAAAATTCAACTTTGCATCACAGGAATAAATTATGTTTTACAATACATTAAAATAGAAGACAATCGATTTTAAAACGATGCGATAATATTTCACAATATTAAATTTTTACTGTATTTTTGATCAAATAAATGCAGACTTGGTCAGCATAATAGACTCTAGAAATAGATGCTTTTAAACAGCAGTGTAACTGCAACAAATCTGCATAGCTGTTTGTGGTCTGAGCAGTAAGCAAATGCATGAACATTTTCACTTATGTATTTGGTGTATGCTTTTATCCAAAGCTACTAACATTGGAGCTAAACATTTTATAAGTTCATGCATTCCCTGGGAATTGAACTGATGACCTTATTGTAACAAGTACTATGCTGTTTGAGCTATTCAAGTCATAATAATCTATTCAGCATGCATAGGGGTTTATTAATCAAACAATAAAACAATAACAGCTTCAGAAACTCTGCTGAATGTCCTCATCCTTTTACGACTAGTTCTTCTTCTGACATACAGTTACAAGGCAGGATGAAGTGATCTGAGCTGCTTCTTGTCTATTTGAGAGTATGATTTAGTGATGTGAGGTCGTTAGGAAACCCCAGTGTGGACTCGGATTGTTTCATTTGGCTGTAGTTTGTGGCTTGGGAGTTTTCACTGTGAGATTTGGCCTCTCTGGACAGGCACTTCCTGCTCGGGGACCTTCTTCAGTTTACTACTTCCTTCTTGTGCAGACAGGCGGACCAATGGGGTGTCAGATCACCGTCAGATCTCTGTATATATTTGTCAGGCTGTTGAATAAGGGTGCTGATGTCTCAGGCTGGGCCGCACACAGGCAGATTCAAGTGGCGAAAGTAACACTTGAGAAGTTCTATGCATGTTGTCGTTGATGAGTTCCTATTCCTCACTTGCAGAACTAACAGCCTTATGAAAGAAAATATTGCAATAGTTTCTCACAGATATTAGCAAGATAAAACGATGAGCGAATGCAGAGTTTCTGAAGTCTCACGCTTCTCACGTTTCTTCTGAGACCACTGCAATCTCAATGTCCTCTAAAGTTTTTGCAACATATCTCAAAAAAGTTTCAAGCAGATTTTCTACCAAAGTCTGCAATTAAATATTAGAGTTCTCATTAGCTGAACATTTTAAATTTTACATTTTAAATAATAATCATCAAATGTTCTCAGGGTCAACTGATCTGAGTTGTTATCCACATTCGTTTTTTAACTATATGCTGTTATTTTACATCAACAGTTGTCTGGGTTTTTTTTTCAACAGTTATCTTTTTCATTTGCTTCTATCCTTAGTCAAATATTTAGTGTCATTGTTTTTGTTTTTATTGTTTTAAATTTCACAAAATCATTTCACTAAATCACAAAATCATTCATTTTTATTTTAAATGGAATGAAATCTGTAATTTCAATGTTTACTGCAAACTTTTGGCAAAACCTGTAGGCAAAAAAGTCAATTTGTCAATGATGCTTGAAGCTCAACAAAGAAGTCACTTGTAAACCAAGCAGATTTCTGTTGGTCAGTGTGACAAGTTCATGTAACCAACTTAAACCCAATGCAAAATCTGCATGGGGAAATCTTTGACCATAATGCAAAATTCCAGTTTGCATGGATTCCTATTGAAATGACTGAATTTCACCAGCAAAAATTTGCCTAAAACCAGTCAATGTGACCTTTCTGGTACTGCCACAGTGCCTTTGTTACTTTCCACTTAAAGGGAAGGTTTATACTTAATGTACTCGATTGGAAATCTCCAATCAAGTACAATTTGTTTGAGCTGTGGAAGAGCAACTGTGAGCAATAACATTTTACTTTGGGCTTAATGCAATATAATACAAAGTAAAGCATTTATCTGTTGTTGTTGTTGTTGAGGTCTGGATACATTTCAACAGTCATTTCAGTGGTTTCTAGAGATATATAGCAGTCAGAGTTTGGATCCAGGGTGTGACAGCATGAGAAAACTGAGAACAGGAAGCCAGACATGATGATGAAGGGTGCACACACTTTTACAGGTGGATTCAGAGAAAGAAAAACAGAGAGAACGAGAGAGACAGAGGTGAAGTTCTGGAGGAAACAGCTGTTGGTAGGATGCCTCAGGAAATACAATGACACAGAAGAAATCATGCTCTTTACACCCCAGGTCCTCTTTGCTCTTAGAGATCACTCATAAGGAGTTATGATGATTTTTACACCTCACTGTACAGGGACAGCAGAGTCTGATGTCCTCAGTGCTCTGACTGATTACCCAATAATAATTACTTTATTCACATCATCATTTGAACGTTTCTTAGATTTGTATATGTATTTCAGTCATGTGAGCAGTCAGTGATCGTCCATCCTGTTGCAGTTCATCATGTGCTGTGTGTGTGGTCCTGTCTCGACCTGTGTGCGGTGTCACATGTTTGGGTGTTCTGTGTCTCTCTCTCTGTCCATCTGTGTGTATCTGTTGCCTGATCCAGTTCCTGAATTCACAGGCTGACAGAGTGAAGCTGGTTGTGTCCGATTTCTCTGCCAGAGCAATTTCTAAAGCTGGCGTGAGAGGTCAGATCAATCAACACACACTCACTCACTCACATATATGTTTCACACCTTCTCTGCGCCACCAGCAGTCAAATATATAATGTGTTAGACACTGGTGTTTGAGTCGTCCAATATCCACTTAGCAACCCAGATGTGTGTATGTTAAGAATGGAATACTAACATACTGTTTACTACATGGATTCCTGTTGTTTTTAGAAATAAATGTGGTTATTTTGAATTTAGAATCCAAGTTTGTGTAAAAACTCTTAGCAGTCCAATCAAATAATGAGTAAAAACATGGCTAATATCTCCTCTGGTAAGCTCAATTTGAATGCATTGCATTGTGGGATACAATAATATGTAGTGTTCTTCTGTTATTCACTTATTTTTAATTGAAGAGCAAGGGTGGCCATTTTTAATAACTTGAATGTGCAACTTGAATGTGTAGTGCAAATAGTTTTACCATTTATAGAACATGGCAATTCATACAGTCAAAACAAAATTTATTCTGACACCTTCAACATTTCTCACATTATCACAGTTTATTCGCTATAGTTTAGAAAATGTTAATAAAATGACAAGAACTCAGAGTTAAACTGTGTCAGAACAACATGTGTAGTCATCTGATATGGTATAATGCAGAAATAATGTAAAGTGGTATTAATATAGTAAGCTAAAAATGAAGAATGCTAATATAGCAGTTAAAGCAAACCTATGTCAAAACTGCCCTTTGATTGGATTATGCCACTTCAGAAGCACTTTTATGCCATCATTGCAGTGTAAATTGGCATTAGAAGAAGGACAGAAGTGTTCTTAATTTCTTCAGGTTCTTGAGCAGGTGTTAAAACCCAATGCGCAGGTGGACACACTCAAATAAATGCTAACAAATCAGACTGTTTGCCTATTTCATAAATGATTTCCCACTGAGTGCGTTTAAACAAAACCAAGGTCTTAAAACCATTACCGTTTTGCAGTTTGTGTCCTTAAAGCAGCAGCTCACCTTAAATCTGTCATCATGTACTCACCCACACGTCATTCCAAACCCATATGATGTACTTTCTTCAGTGAAATACAAAAGGAGAAGATAGGCAAGCTGACAAGCTCAGTCACTATTCACTTTCTTTGTGTGAAAGATGCAGTGAATGGTGATTTGAGAATACACACAGAAGTCCTGATCTCTGTGGTTTCGGTGGAGCTGATCGGTGTATGTGGAGTCTCTGCTATAGTCCTCACTCTCTTCTCAGGTCAGGAGTTATGGAGCTCATGGGTCTAAAAACACACCCTGCCTGCCGTTCCATGGCCCTATAAACATTAAAATCTGCTTGTTAAATTTTACTAAGTGCCAAAAGGCCCAGCAATGGATTCTCCTACTGTGACTGCCATTGAGATTCACCTAGAGTTCAACCACTGAATCATTGTGTGTAATCTGTGGCACTGATATCTAATGATGAGAAGATCATAGGCGGTCATTTTTGGGATGAAATGTGGACTCTCTCTCTCTCACACACACATATCCACTGACTTCCATTATTTTGAATCTGAGCTAATGAACTTTTCTATCCCCTACACACAAACCTAACCCTAACACAAACCATTTAGCATTTTTAATTTTTCATTAATACATTATTTAGTATGTTCATTAAGCTGTTTTCTCATGGGGACCATTGCGTCTCCTCACAGTGCTGCTGATTTCTTGCTGTTCTTGTTGTTCCCCACAATACAGGCGAATCCTGATCCACTCTCACCCACTCTCACCACTAGGGGGCAAAGTAACTCCAAAAATCTCCTCACCTTTTTTTTTCGGTTTTGCAAAGTGACAGAGATGACACATTCATAATGTCATTAATAAACTAATAATTTTATAAGAATGTATGTATATAGAAGTCTTAAAATGTTGACTGGAACAAATACAACTTCTCTCAGTTCACACTTCTCTGTACATTCAACATATTTTGGATCCTTATTTTGTTATATATTTGCTTGGTTACCCATAATTAGACTGTAAAATATGAATTTTGTGTCACATGTGAGGAGAAAGGCTGTGGAAACAGGATTTGGTGATTATAAATAAAACATCACAGCTTCTGGGTAAAACGTTTCCTGTCAAACTGTATGTGTGTGTGTGTGTGTGTGTGTGTGTGTGTGTGGTCTTTGTTAAACATGGACAGTATTGTGACAGTTAGGTCAATACAGTATTTTAATATTGGGCATACAGTTAAACGCTCTATTGATTGTTGTGAGGTTGTATTTGTGTAGCTTTGTCATAAAAACACAAACCTAAAAGATATGCAACCTGTTATGCACACATGCTTTTCTTTTTCCTTTCTTCTTCTTCTTCTTAAAGGATTGCCTGGCAAAAAAAAAAAGAAAAAAAAAAGAATTGGCTCTGGCAGATGAGACAGACAGGCATGCACTGTCCTGCCTCAACCACGAAACAGACTTCATGCTGCTTGATTATTACTGTTACATGATTTACAGTCATATGATCAAATCACCAAGCTTTCATTGGCCAAGGTATTTTTTATTATTCTTTTTATTATTTTTTATTATTTTAAATAGTAGTAGTAGTAGTCTTGGCTTAAGGTTTAAGATTATTCTGTAATGAGTAATTGTACTTCATAGTGATGTTGAGCAAATGCCCTGCTGAATGGGCTATGTGTTTTGTTGTGATGGTTGTAATGTACGCTGCTGAGATTGCTGTTGACATCATTACTCAGGAGTCTCACTGTTCACATCAATCTTCCTGCTCATACACACACACACTCTCTCTCTCTCTCTCTCTCTCTCTCTCTCTCTCACACACACACACACACACACACACACACGTCAGCTGAGGGAATTTTTCATCTTTGGGTTCAGGTGGGGGTCACATGCACTTACACACAATGTCTTCTCTAATGTGACACATCCACTGCAGGTAACCGCTTTTGCTTCAGGACCCAGTTTTTAAATTGGGTATTAACTGGCGATGCAACACAGAATCATAAAATTGTAACATAAACCACATATAAATTATTTACATGACTATTCATTTCACTATCCTAGCTAAAACTATACACAATTATATGGTTAGCTGCATCTTATTATTTACATTTAGGATAGTTTTTATCCCCTGATGCTGACTTGGAAACCATTTTTTTTGTAACCACCACACTTATGTAGCTTTAAATGACTTTTCTTTTCCTCACTCCTGCAGTGTCTCAGATTACACCTCTAAGTGCTCACAACTGAGGTGAAACCATTTTATTTGAAACAAGCGTCCATTTGAGCTGAACAGTGGCTGTACGGTGGTAATGTCAGTCATCAGCGCCCTCCTGACTGTCATGGATGATTGAGTCTTTTAAAAAGCGTAATATGCCCTGCTAACGGGGCGGTGTGTAGTTCATTGAGCTGGCTGTCATGAGATACTCTTGCTGTAGTGGAGAGGTCAGCGTCTCCTCTGTTTTGCGCTCATCCCACTGTACTGTGCAGGACACACAGGCTAATTTTCTTTGGAGACCCTCCCCAAAACCCTTGGCTCTGTTGTGTCTGAGTGTGCGGTGTTCAGCGGTAGGTGTTTGTGAAGGGATCATTAGCTCAGTGGCAGCTAGCTGTCGCATGTCTGATCTACACTGTAACCTGTCCATATCACTAACACAGCAGCAATCATTAACACACTAGTGGCTGGTGGACATGTAATGTATTAATGTGCTGTTCACTGTATCTTTTGACCTAACAAATCTATTAGACATGAGAAATTACTATTTTCCATTTCCGGGTGACAAACTGATATGTGTTCTCTTTTGGACTGTTTTCACTTACTTCTCTCCTGCTTCAGATGAGAACACAGCTTTTCACTTCCTAAGACATTAACTGATGGACTGGAGTGGTATGGATTACTTGTGGATTACTGTGATGTTTTTATCAGCTGTTTGGACTCTCATTCTGATGGCACCCATTCACTGCAGAGGATCCATTGGTGAGAAAATGATGTAATGCTACATTTCTCCAAATCTGTTCTGATGAAGAAACAAACTTATCTACAGCTTGGATGACTGGAAGGAATAGTTTTTCAGCAAATTTTAATTTTTGGATGAACTATTCCTTTAACAGGGTTAAAGAGAATCTGCTTTTAAACTATAAATACGTAATATTTTAATCAGTTAAACTATTAAACTGTAAAATAACTACTTGAAGTAAAAAATACATTAAATATCAAAGGTGTTCAGGGGTGTATTCTGTCATTAAACATGTAAATGATTTAATAGGGTAACTGTCTTATTCAGAATATGGCTGTTAGTCATATTGCAGTATATTTATAAGTAGCCAAGCAGCTACTGTTAAATGACTTTGTTGGCTCCCCTTACTATTATAAATTTATTTCAGTGATGTTAACTGGACATTTTTGTGAGTTCATTTAACATACACTATGCAAAAGTTGTCATCAGTATTTCATCCACGGGATTCAGTCTATAGCTTTGCTAAAACTGGCTCAACAGTTTCACTCAGCACCATCATTTATCCATATTTAGCATGCAGTTGAATGTTAATTCAATACCTTCTGTGCTGGAAGCAAATTATGAGACAAGAATGTATGTGAATTTGTGTGTGTGTATGTGTGTGTGCAGAGTGTTTTAGGAAGGGAGGACGTTCTGACCCTGCCATGAACTTGCTTAGCAGAGCAGAGGTCATCTGACCGGTCAAAGTTCAGGAGTCATGCTGGCCTCAAACTGTGATCAGAATTTAGCTGAGAACTAAAGGAGAAGACAAATTCAGAGTCAAAATCAACTAATGACATCACAGAACAGACACTTGCTACAGAACTCTGGATTACACACACACACACACACACACACACACACACACAGTGACACTC
>JAFVLL020007440.1:0-22311 GCA_021397915.2 Tor tambroides
CTCCGCAATCTCCCCTTCTGGCTCGCGGTGCCAATTTCATGCCAATTTATCACAGAGAAAGAGAGACTGTCTTTTAGTCCACCCATAGAAGTGAGCTAGTTGGAGCTCATACAGTAATGCTTTGGAAAATCAGAGCCCCTGCAGGGTCATTGATGACCAGAAGCACAAATGCATTGTACAATTACAAGGCCTAATCGGATGCTTCTCATCAAAAGCTTTACTCATGGTCCTGATCTTTGCGACGCATCTCTTTACTTTGATGTGGTCAGTGCTTCAGTTTTATGAGACCTGACATCTAGCTGTAGAAACAATGTGGAAAGGACTGGAGGGGGGCACATACTAAAGCATGGCACTCTGTAAAGTATTGATTATCTCCTAAAATGTTGCTCTGTTTATGTTCGTCATAAACAGATCATAAATATCATAAATTAAGCCATCCAGCCAAACCATGACCCCATAGTGTTGCTGAAAATCTGCAGAAGTGATCATATTAGTCTATGGGTTTCATGCGTTTTGGTTTACTTTGTTTATTTTGATTTATTTTATTTCATTTTTTTTTGGATCCTTTAACATTTGCTAGCTGTTTGTTAAATTAAGTGAATTTGCATTACCTGGTTGTATTATCTGTTTGTTTTATGGATATATTTGAGAAAATAAGAATATTAAGTAGGCCTACTCTTGTAAAATTAATTTATCGATCTGTTTATCTTTTGCTGTATTGACGTTGATTGATTTACAAAAACAGGCCATTAGTATTTTCACTAACAAAAATGGTTTTAAGCCAGTTATTTCTGTCCTTTGCTGTAGTGTGTCAGCAGGAAGTATATATATTTATAAATTCTGATTTATAGGGTTTCATTTTTTAGCAACACAAATTATTTGCTCAACTCAATTGATCAATCAATTGAAAAATTTCTGAAATTATTATTTGTAAATCATTTTAAATAATTGCATCTGAGCTGCCTGAATAAGCTGTCAGTTTTAATACTGACTTGAGTTCGGACTATGTTGTAATAGACTCAAGATATTTGCATTTTCACTGTTTGAACAAGTCAGCACCCTCTCTAAAGTTTGTTTCTACATGTTGGTTCCAACACATTTGTGTGTGTGACGATATTACTTCAAGCCATAAAACATTCTCTGTAGACTAACGATAATATCATCTGTCACCATGAAGATTATATTTATTGCCTCAGAATTTGTGTGGATATTTTCATTTTTATGTTTTATGTGCTCACAATTTACACCAAATAAAATAGGATAATGTATCTTGATGCAAAGTTATTACAAATCTTTTTTATGAAGGGGCATTAAGAATGCACACAGAAAACATGGTTAAACTATTAGTCTTATTGTGGTTTATTGTTTCAAAAATTCATATTTCAAGTATAAAAATAAGAAAATATAGATACTTTTTTTTTTAGATTAAACAGTGTTCACAAAGACAAAACTCTGAGATATTTTGTTAGATTGAAAACTTTTCTTTTGTGTTAATTTAGTTTTCTAAGATCTTGAGATGTTTCATTATGATTGAGAGAAACAAAGGAAGAAAAGGGCAGATGGTAAACAAACATTAAAACATTTTAAAATTGTAAACAACTAGAAATGTGATTCAAGTAAAATCATGACACAATATGACAGAATAAACTATTCAGGATTATAGCAGTGCTAAAATCTGAGGTCTAATGTAAACATTTTTACAATACATACAATGTACATATTTAATAAATAGTTAAAAATAAAGCATCAGATTTATACAAAAATATGAATTACAACATAATTTTCTCAGTACAATAAATAAAATAAATAACCTATAAATAAATAAATAATAAATAACTTTCTTACAGAATACTTCTATCACAGCTCAGATGACCGTTCTTTCAGTAAAACTGTTGGGTTGACGTTTTGATCCGAGTGGGAAGTACTTGCATTAATGGTGGTTGGCACTGAATCTTTTACATTAGGCACGTAGAAGGACGCCATAGGGCAGGGCCCTTTGACATTATTGCAAACCAATTTCTGCAGAGAGGCAGTGTTGACAATCTCAAAGCCCGCTTTGCCCCCAAAGGTGCTTGGTTTCCAGTACTCAGGGGAACAGATGGGATTTCCCATAAGTCCTTTGAGGGAGTAGGGGGCACCCATTTCCACCATGGTTTCCCCAAAAATGGCGTTGGCCCTGGGCTTCTCAACCAACAGCCCGGCATAAAGCTCCACCGCATCCACATCCCCGTACATCTCTTCAAGTTCAGCAGCCATCTCCTTCTCTCCTAAAACATAAAACAAGCTCAGTCAGCACTGAATCACCACTGATTTTACAGTATCTGCAAGGTGTGCTTTCAATGGTATGCTTTTCAAATACTGCTGAACAGGTAAAGTGATATTGTAGAAAACATCCACGTTCAGACCTGATAAATGGAAATATATTAACCCTCACCTGTCATTTCTTCAAAGGATTTGTATGGCTTCATGTTGAAGCGTTTCCTGTAGGCATTGATAGATTGGTAGCGCATTTGCCTGCTGTCTTCAATTGATTTCATGGCCACCCTTAACACAGCTGGTGCAACATTACGCCCTCCAGCCACCTGAAGTAAAAGACAAGATTTATAATTCACCAAACCCTCAGCACGGGCGGAACCTTGCAACAGTATCTACAACAGACTAAACCAAAACAAGTCAAACTGAACTTCTTTTTCTTGTCTTAGAATACATGAAGGCTTACCCTTCCAGCTATCTGTTTGGTGAAGGACTCAACCAAGCTGTTGACGCCATAGTCTGTCAGCATAGATGTGTTGAAGAGAAACTGCTTATAATTGTAAACTTCATCCTGGACGTGAAATTCATCAGGCATAAGGGGGTGCCAGTGGTAAAGGGTGTTGAACTCAGAAGAGATCCTGTTCTGGTACTGGAAACGCTCGTTGAAGAGAAGTTCAGGATCAAACTTGAGCTTAAAGTAGTATCCGCTGAGATGTTGCACATAATCTTCAATAACAATTTTGATCGTCTCGCCTATAGAGTCAGAATATACAAAGGTTAGAACCATGAGAGTTCTTCTAAGTCTATTTTGAGGTACAACTATTATTAATACATCCATGAACACATTCTGCAAAATATTCAGTTTACATAATATCCTTGTCCACTTGTAACTAATGTAAATTTCCTTTTGCTACATGACACTCACCAATAAGGATGAGCCTTGCGGTTTGAAACAGCCTCTCGTCATCCCAGTCAGGATGCTCCTGCTTTAGTACATCACACACTCGGTTGTGTTCACGCAGCCAGATGGTGGCATACATCATGAGTCCGGGAACCAGTCCAAAGGCCTCGTGACCCACAGCGAAGCGATGGGACTCAGGTACATGAGGAGGGTAGTGCATGTCTACTTGAACCTCACTGATTGTCGGAGGATAAACCTCACCATCCAGAATCTGGTTAAGGCAATGAATATGAATTTTCAGACAACCATGCTTGCAATATGAAAGAGGAAAATCAAGTGAAAAATTAGTGAGTATCAAAGCAGTGAAAATAGCAAAGTTGCCTAATGGGCAGGGAGGATGAGGTAACTTCGAGTTCAGTGAACTGGAGGTTATTTTACTTAATTTTGGGGTGGAGACATTCCTTACCTGATATCTCAGCTTGCCGTCCTTGAAAAGTCTCAGCTTGTGTTGGCGTTCAAGGTCCTGTCCGTATATGTGACCCAAGTCAACCTAAAAACATCAGGAAAAGTCAGTCAGATGCTAAAGTGAATGTGAAAGGACCGTTAATAAGTTGGTGCCACATCAAAATGTCCTATCTATGAGATACACACCCCATGATTCAGGGCTCTTGTGAAAGCCGGACCTTTCTTCATGTCGGTTTTGAAGAACTGGTGTGTAAAATGTTGGGCAAAGAAAGCGAACATAAGACTGGTGCGTTGAGGGTCTGGGATGAACTTCCTCCTGAGAAGCAGTTTCTCAGCTAGAAGCTTCACGTCTGGCAGCTCCTTCTTACCTGGTAAAACAAAAGAAGAATTAATGAGAAAAAGACATCCACCATATACATTACCAATTCGAAGTGAACAACATCAACTCAAAACTGTTACAATAAACTAGGAGTTCAATCATTCTGTGCAAGTTTTTTTTGTTTTTTTTTTAGCCTAAGTGACTTTAATTGATGGAGATGAAACTCTCAGCAATAATGCTGTGAGAACATCTCATATTTGTTTAAGTTTTTCTCGTCCGCACACCCAAGGCATGCAGGCAGGCAGGTTGTGTCCGCAAGCTTCCTGTCTAGTTGCGATTCTACAAATGTGAATGGTGAGAAATGTGAGAAAACAGGTCTGAGGACAAAGAGGCTCACCTGCGACTCCCATTGGTGTTGGGCAATCGTGCGGGACAGGAGGCAGTGTGCGAGTGTAGTAGGAGAGATTTGAGTAGGCTTCCCAGCTTTTGTAACCATAGTCAGCATTGAATGTAGGGGGGCTATCAATCAGATGGGCACGTGCTGGTTTAGGAGAAAAAGAAACTTCTTTAAGTCACAGTTTTAATTTTGAATTACATTTCAAATTTACATTTTTGATTTAAAGAAACTTTTAAAGTTACCGTTTTAATTCAAAATTATTTCAAAGTGTATGATTTACTTCAGGAAAGAACAGAAACACTTATAACAACTTACATGTTAGCACGTATCTCATTATGCCGTTTCTCAAAAACGACACGTTGTTGAGAATATTCCACAAGCTTTTGAAGTGTGTGAGAATATAATGCACCGTGTTGGGAGAAGGCTTCAGAGAAACTTTCACCCATGTGAGAAACTCGGCTGTAAAAACGACACCAAAGTAAAGGTTAGTCGGGTATTGGCAGAGAACAGGAAGTTAATTCTTTTACAGAAGTCTATACAGTTTACACTTACGTGTTGTGCAGTTTTGACCGTAATATCCAGTGCGTGTACAGTCACATTCATACGAGTTTGAGCCCAATGTCGTACAGACACCTCGGTTCTGACACGGCTGAGAGCAACAGGGGTTGGCTGCATCACCAAAAAGATTGATTACTATTTTAGACAGCTTAACTTTTTTTTGATAATACTGAACTAATAAAGAATCATTATAGATGTGAATACGAAATTATATTAATGAAGAAATGTCTTACCTCCTTGGCAAACCATGAACCCCAGGTGCAAAAGAATAAATAATACCAAACTATTCATTCCAGTGGCGTATAGTAAGTAGATGTATTGGGTCGTTCCTCGCCAGTTCAGATCAGAGAATGAATTAACTTTCGAGTGAGAGAGGTGCAGTTATATGAGCAGCGGAGTGACGCAACATGCTTGACTCTCATACTTGAATGAATTTCAACATGACTCATTATTCGCGCGTCTACCGCAGTGCAAGAGGACAGACAATGATATAATCGTTTGTTGGTATGGCGTACCTACTGATTATCGGATTACTGGATGTCATAAACTAATATCCCGAAGGCTGTCGGGAGATGCGATAGCCTCATAGTTTATTTATGTCTTGTCAATTTATCATATTTTTGTCACTAACCAATAGGAAGCAAAAGTAAACTGTTTCTAATAAATTGTAGTAATAATAATAATAATTATTATTATTATAGTTATTAATTTGTGTATTATGCTTTTATGTTTTTTTTTCAAATTGTCTGTCAACAATGGATGTCATTATCATTTTACTGCAAAAAAAATTTATCTGCGGGTATAAATAAAGTAACCTAACATAATAATAATAATTTTATACACCCTCTTTTCTTTTCTTTTTTTTGTACGTGGGGCGCCTATATGTAGGCTAGTGGTGTAATCCGGAGATTGTAAAAAAGGGGGAAAGTCTCATTCAATTAAATTAAAAGGAAAATAGGACAAAAGTTCCAATGTTACCACAAGTCGTTTGGCATACACTTTTTAATTAATTTTTAAAACACAAAAGCAATACTTTTATGTTTTAATGATAATTAAGCAACGCTATTTATTCAATCGATATTCAATAATCATCGTTAATGCATTACATTTTTTGAATAAAATGTTTAATAAACATAAATACACAGATTACATTTATATAAAACGTAACATATGTGTTTTGAACGAGCCTTTTTAAAAGATTCGTTTTTTGTCATGAATCTTTTTTTATCGTCCTCGTTTTTTTGTGATCACCTGTTGAGGTTCATATCACATGTAATGGAACTGCCACCTTGTGGCAGAAATGTATGACTCAACCGCACAGGTCCGCTATCAAGACGAACCTGTTTTCCTCATCATCTCTGCTGACTGTCACCTCGGGAAAACGTCACTCTTTCTTTATGATTGTTTTTCTCGAAATTTACCAGTGAGTGCTTTCCCTCCCAAAAGACATTTGCCTTTGTAACTTTTTCAATCTGTATAATAATATTAGTGCTTTATAATAGTGCTTTTTATAGCCTATATTACAAATTTACTCTACAGTCAAGTAAAGTGTAATCTGTCACCAATATGAAAAGAAATGCACACAGAGCAGGACAAGGGACGATACTGCTGGACGAAGATGAGACTTTATCATAATAGGAAGCCTGTTGTAGTACCTCCTCCTCGGTTTTTTTTTTTTTTTTTTTGATAGTCCGACAGAAGCGCACTCTCTGCGTAGAAGACGATTGATTTTTTTTTCTAGATTTCTGGCTTGGTGTGCACTCCAGCCCAGGGTAAGTTGTTTAGTGCAGGTAAGCTGTCGTTCATATAACATCACGTCACGTGAAAATAGCGGTGCGAGTCTCGAGGAAAACGTCTCTCTATAACCTACTGACAGATAAGGGCAATTGCATGTTTTAAAGTTTCCATTAGATTCAGAATACGCTGTTTAAATTTCAAAGGCACATCTCCGTTCATCTAGGACTTTGAAGTTAAACTACAGGACTGAGTTTTGTGATAGGCCAAATAACAGCACTGTTGACAGATGACCGATCTGTCTCAGATCTTCAGTCTTCAGAATCGCCCTGCAATCAAAAAAAAAAAATTCTTACCAAATAAATAACGGATTTGGAGGCAGTTTCATTTCATAAAACCTTTTATAGCATCCTACGTCAATAAAATAGATCAGCATGCAATATAAAATATTGTGTGTTAATGAGAGTTTCGAGGCACTGTCCTATCGATTTGATTTGTCTTCTTGTGTCTTTGTCATGTCTACGTGACCATGTCCATTTAGCAGTGAAGTGAACGTGCTCTGGCTCAGTTTGAAAATTACACGCACTGATGAGTATCAAAAGCGTCGTGTATCACTCAAGGTCCAGTCAGGTCAACGACTGATGTGTATTTGTGTTTTTGTGCCGTAGTTTTTATGGATGGGCTGGTTTAGCTAATCAGAGAACCTGACATTCTGCGTGGCGCAATTTTAGCTTCCGCTGGATTGCACAATATTCACTCCATAATACATGCAACTATAATACTGACTTCTAAGAACATGTACTGATAAAGTGATTTTTATATAATTTTTGTCGTAGTCATTGCAGTTAACCATTGTATCTACATGTTATTTTGTGCTCAGTGAGTGTCAGAATGCAGCTCAGACTGTGGAAGTCCGACTTCCAGTTTCTGTTGACTCACTGCACACTTCCCTTTTTTAATATGGTTATTTTGACTTCCGTTTCAATCCATCTATAAAGCCTAACACTATTCCTTCCTTTCTCTTTCACATAAACACACACTTGCACCAATGCTCTGCTCATTTGATTCTTAATGCAAGGTAAGGATGGTTAAATTTAAAGAACATTTTTGTTGCTAGAATTTGTAAGCGTTCTTTACCATCCTAAACATGTCTTTAGTAAAGATAGTGTTAGTTGTATTAGAATAACATACGTCATGTTCAGTGTTCTTTGTAAGTGTTCTTTATTCTGTGTGCTCTATGTTCTTTGTGTGAGTGTATAACCCCAAACCTCTCTTTCCATGTAATTTCATTTTAGTTTTGTCCCTGTTCACATCATGATCTTTGTTCTTTTGATGTAAAATAATTCTCTCATCCAAAAAAAGAAAAAGAAACTAATATTGAAACTAATCTCTAAAAACATCCAGAACTCAAAATAAAGCAATAAATTGATTTTTAAAAATGTATGATAATAGAATTTTTGTAATTTCACAGTCATTGAAGAATTGCTTTTTTAATTTATTAAATATAAATATAAACATTTTATTTTTACTTATTTATATTACTTTTTTTCAGGGCATTTAGATGTCCAGTGGCATAGACACCTTCTCTGGGAGCAAAGTTCTGGTAGATGAGTTCTGTATAACCGGCCAGTTTTGTCCAATTTAGTGGTGATGCCACTCACAGATCATCACATCTTTGTAAGTAGAAAAAAAAATCTCAGATTTTTGCATAAAAATAGGAGCAAAAGCCTAAGCCAGTGAAGTGTGGCTTTCAAGGTGGTAAGCCAAAACATAAGGCAGTTTGTCAGCACAGATGGTTTAGGAAAACCACTATTTTTGGTTTTCCAAGAACTTCTTGTATTTTTGTTAAGTTTACACCAAGAAAGCTGATGTGCATCATTGTGGATGTCATATGTCATTCATAGCGTTTTTTGGACAGGTTTTCTGTGCTAGATTGGCAAATACTGGCTTACAAGTAAAGTGCAAAATTATGTGGATACAGAAACAGAGAAATCATGCTACCAGCTGTACATCAAACTTTGTTTTATGAGGTCAGGGTCCACATAAATTCTCTTAAATATCAAGTTTAAGAGAGATATTTTTAAAGTATGCTTTTGGCTAACCACCTCAAAGTGACAATGTATTGGTGTGAAAAAGATATGTTAATCGCTTCAACTCCCAACGGTGCACTTATGGACTTTGTCACTTTTATTGGCACTTCCCTTTTTTCTTTAATTTAGAGTTAGATGTAAAGATAGAGATGTATTCAAATTTAAAAAGGTAAAAACAATATTTCTTAAGTCCATGAAAGATTTTTCTGTATGTACACTTCTAATAATGGTGATAAAGATTATTAGTATTAGTAGTAGGGAAAGCACTAGCAGCAGTAATGGTGGTGAGCCAAGTGTTCTGCGTATTTTTTAGGTTGAACAGCAAATCTCACACAAACTCAAAGTGAAAGTGTTGCGGGCCGAAAATGTCACCAAGGGACCTCTTGGAGACCTGTGTGAGTACTTATTTTTTATACTTTTTAAATATGAAGTTTAGGTACTTACAGAACAGGCATTGTACTTCACACAACATAATGCACTGCCTTCATCTGTTTTAAGATACTAAGCTCAAAGGAATAAGACCTGATTTGGGTATTTCACAGAATAAATCACGACTGCTTCTAACACACTAACTAAACATGCTTGTAGTGGATACCCCCGACCCATATGTGGAGTTGTTCATCCACACTTCCCCAGAGAGCAGAAAGAAAACACAACATATAGACAACAACATCAATCCAGAGTGGAATGAGGCCTTTGAATTCATCCTCGACCCCAACCAAAACAATGTGCTTAAGGTAAAGGGAAACAAAATTAATTTCTGATCCGAATCTAAACTTAGTCAGCTCTTCTTCAACATTACAGTCATTATAATAATGTCATTTGCTATTCACTATGCAGCAGAGAAGCAGAAGTGAATATAAAACGTGTAAAATTGTGTAATTTCTGGCCCACTAGTTGCATCAGATGGAAGCTCAAAATGATTGTTTCCTAACAGGTTTGCCCTTGTTTACCACTGAAAACATGTAGTTAACTGTAGCTTTAACTCTCTGTATGTCAGGTTGCCACCCAAAAAAACAGACCAGTTTTATAAACCTCAAAATGTCACTGCATATTTAATTGGGATAGGAGAATGTTTTTTAACACTGAATAAATTACACATTTCCTGACTGCAGTACATTGACCTATCATGTTGCTTTAATAAGGTCTTGCTATTTCCAACTGCGTAAAGTAATTTGAACCTTTGTTCAAATCTTTTATGTTGATCAATCTTTTGGAATGCAATGTTCTTAGTAGTGTACGTACAGTCAATGATATGGTTTCTGTCTCTTGTTTCCAGCTGACATTAATGGATGCTAACTATGTTGTGGATGAAATGTTGGGTACGGCCTCATATGACACCTCTAAACTTAAAGTTGGACAAACAGTACTGGTGTCATTTCTTATAGGAAAAGTAAGTTTTATCTATTTGAGGAGCACTTTTTCTTTAGGAGCATGAGTTTTTAAAAGGAAAATTGATCCTATCATACTGACTTTTTATAGTACAATAGCTTATATATAGATTATTCTGTTGTCAAAAAGTTAGGACTTTCCTCTTCTGCTGTTGTCACATTTGTTTCTTTTTTTCTTCTCTCCCTGCCTTCTTCCATCTTTGATCTGGATTGCGGCAATGTCTTTTATTGTCATTTCACAGATGACCAATGTATACTTAGAGCTTTCCTTGGAGGAGTGGTACGTATCACAATGAACAAAACTGGCTTCTGTGAGTTGTGTACAATAAGATATAACTTTTAACTGCCACAAATCTGACTCTTTTTTTTTTTTTTCAATGCTCTCAGCTCAGCAATGGACCTGCGATTCAATCTGGATCTGTGCCCTAAAGAAAAGCTCTATAGACAACACCGGCGCGACAGAGTCATGCTGGGCATCAAAAAATTGTTGCACATGGAGGAACCTTCCTCCCTCCCTTCCTCTCCTCATGAGGTACCACTCATTCACTGACTGCTTCCTCCACTGGTTATGAAGGCTCATATTTGAAATTAGATTGATTCTGGTGTACTGTGATGATGTTCTTTGTCACATCCACTGTTCTTGTGAGCAAGAGGGCTGCGGTTGCATGAAAAACAGTACAGTGCGTCTTTGATGCAGATGTCACCTCACTGTCATGCACATAGAAACACCTAATGAAATACAGCAGAAATCCAAGACATTCATGACACAATACAAAAAGAAAAGGGACAGCTGGTAGCGCTGCTGATGCAGAATTCCCTCACACAGTTCAGATTTCAACATAACTTTAGGAAAGTCATCATCTACCAGATCAGATAAGAAATTTGGCAACATCAAGCAGCCGTGACAGAATACTTGAAATATTTGACCATTAAAGCTCTGAAAATAAAATGAATAGCTTTAATGATTTCGTTTTTTTGAATGGTCTCAGGCGCCCTTCATTATCAAGTTTCTGTTTTCTTTGGGACATTTCTTCTGCCTTTGCTAGTTCAGTCTTGGCTCAGCATGTGAAAAAGGACATAATTCAAATCTAAAGAGGAAGTGTTAGATAAGACCTGTGAGAACACATAGAGCTTGTGTATTACAGGATGATTTCATAATCAGTCAATAAATAAATAAATGAACCATAGGCGGGAAATGACGAAATTTGAACTGCTTTTGTGCGATTAGGATTAGTTCACCTCCTAAAAATTTCCTGAGAATTTATTCACCCCCATGTCATCCAAGATAAGAAAAGAAATTGAAGAAAGAAATTAAGGTTTTTGAGGAAAACATTCCAGGATTTTTCTCCATATAGTGGACTTCAATGGGAGCCAACAGGGTTGAAGGTCTAAACTGCAGTTTCAATGCAGCTTCAAAGGGCTCTACACAATCCCAGCCGAGGAATAAGGGTCTTATCTAGCAAAATGATGTCATTTTCTAAAAAAACTAAAAATTGTATATATTTTTTTAACCACAAATGCTCATCTTGCACTAGTTTCACCTCACGCATTATGTAGTCGCGTTGGAAAAGTCACGCGTGATGTAGACGGGAGTACCAACTCAGTGTTTACAAAGCGAACATGCAAAGAAAGTCAAATGCCTTTTACAAAAAAAGGAAAAACAACTGACGATCGGACGTTTTTGAATTTGGAGGAGAAAATTCGATTTTTTGCCCTACCCCAACTTTTTGAACCGAAGTACACAGAGGAAGAACTTACCGCACGTGACCTTTCCTATGTGACTACGTAATGCGTGAAGTCACGCATGTGCATCACAGAGCTAGTGCAAGATGAGCATTTGTGGTTAAAATGTATATAAATTTTTATTTTTCTCAGAAAATGACCAATCATTTCACTAGATAAGACCCTTATTCCTCGGCTGGGATCATGTAGAGCCCTTTGAAGCGGCACTGAAACTGGGATTTGGACCTTAAACCCATTGGCTCCTACTGAAATCCACTATATGGACAAATATCCTGGAATGTTTTCCTCAAAAATGCCTCTAGTTATGCATGTAACCATGTTTTCTTTTTGACTTAAGAAAGAAAGACATGAACATCCTGGATGACATGGGGATGAGTAAATTATCAGGAAATTTTTATTCTGGAAGTGAACTAATCCTTTAAATGGAATGAGATAGGTCACTTAGTCAATAAAGTTACATTGCTATTAGAAATGTTAGCCTTATGGTTAAGGATCTGGAGCACAAACTCAAAGAAGTGTTACCTGGTGTGCTTTTCTTGTTCTTAAAGACACAGTGTAACAGAATTAGCGGCCGATCTTTTCTTATATGCTGTGACGCACATGACGTGAAACAGATTATCAAAAAGAAAAATGTAGTGTGGGGTGTTGGTTCTGTCCCTCAGAGCTTGCAGCCATTTGTAAGAATGGGGTGGAGTTTAAGTGATGTCCAGTACAAGTCACCAGAAAGGAGTCTGTTGTTTTACTGGAAAGGTCAAGTCATGATGTATTTTAATTAAAAATGTCAAAAAGTGAAAAAAAAAAGTGAAAACAAAAACCAAACAAACATGCATGGATAAATCATTCATAATCAGATCTATAACTGACTTTAAATGCTTTCCAAAAGCATGCAGAAATGAAGTAATTTAACTTCACATTAAAACATTTTGATTACTTTTGAATTAAATTTAGACAAGTATTGTATTTTCAGTAACTCCGCAATGATGTAGATGCAGCATTAATTACTGAAATCCAAGTTCAAGACAATTAATCCCAGATCGTTTGAGGACACTCTTTGCATTAAATTGTACGGTCATTTTTTTTTTGACTACATTTTTTAACTTAATATTCTATTATATTGTTTTTTTGGTAGCATCGTACTTTGTTACTAATGTTTGTGTTTTCTTGTATGCAGGTTCCAGCGATTGCTGTGCTGGGCTCAGGGGGAGGATTCAGGGCGATGGTTGGGTTTTCAGGGGTTATGAAGGCTTTGTATGAGTCTGGAGTTCTGGACTGTGTGACATATGTTGCTGGCCTCTCTGGATCCACCTGGTATGAGGACATTTAACTAAGCTTTTTTATCTATGCATATTCGTCTTTTCACTTCCTACTCAAATAAATGCTCATTTGCTGTTGTGTGTCTCACAGGTACATGTCCACTTTGTACTCCCACCCAGAGTTCCCCACTAAGGGTCCAGAGCAGATCAACCAGGAGCTGATGAATCGTGTGAGCAGTAACCCTCTCCGACTACTCCTTCCCAAACACATTACTAACTACGTACATGCCCTGTGGAGCAAGAAGGCCACAGGGCAGCCTGTTACCTTTACAGATATCTTCGGGATGTTGATAGGCGAGACGCTCATTCCCTCTGTAAGTATCTGATGTTTTGTTCTTGCATTTCACTTATTCAGAAATACATAGGAAATACAAAGGCTCCATTTCTCCTGCTTTCTCAACAGAGGATGGACACCAAGTTAAGTGAGTTGCAGGAAAAGATAAATGAAGCTCAGGCTCCTCTGCCCTTGTTCACCTGCCTGCATGTAAAACCAGATGTCTCTGAGCTTAAGTTTGCAGGTAAAAGGGTGCATATTTACACTTCGGTGCTTTTTTAAACTCTATTGGTCAATTAAAAAAGGGGGTCTTCCTTAATGCAAAATTTTCATTGCAAATAATATTATAACAGTTTTAACATGTATTTTAGAATTTCTTATTTAGTATCTGTGCATGCGTATTTGTGTCAAAATGTCTGCGATTACCATGTCAAGGATAGGTTATTATTTTCTTTATGACATCAAAAATCTATTTCCATTGTGCCAACTAATTGTGTAGGGTAATACTATACCTTGGAAATATACAAAGACCATTATCAGCTACATTGTTGTCAGTGTGTTTACTGAATGAATGGAGGGGGATGCCATTTACAGTAGTCTGACTTGTTGAACTGCCTGGGGAGAACCCAGTTGCGTCAGCAGATTAGTGTAAGAATGTGAACAAGTATGTAAAATGTATTTTTTTAGTTCAAAGAACACTTGTATTGTTCTTCTAAATCCCTAATAAAGCCCTGTAGTGTCACATGTTATTGTTGTTTAAAGGTTTGTCTGGCAGTCTGTAATTGAATATGGGCCACAGACATTCTCCTAATTCTGTTGCAATTGACTGAACAGGTCATGCCCCGTGAGCTGTTCTTTCTGGTTTGAGAAGTAAAGAATGGAAAAATGTACTATAGACCTTAAGTAAAAAAATTAATCTTACCTAAGAACAGATTTACATCACAAGTGAGCAGATTTGAATGCACATTGCTGTTTTAATAGAACATAAACAGACCTCTTTATAATTAGCAGTTTTTCAGACATCACACCTGTCACAGGTATTTTGTTTTTGCTATATACATACATCAGCGCAGTTTGTATAAATACGGCTGAATGAAAGCAACTATTCAGACACTGAGACACTCAAGGGAAGCACCCTCATGTAACGTGTCATTGAGGTACTAAAATAATCCTAGGAGACAGAAAGACATCCAAACCACTCCTACATCCACAATAGACTAAAACTGTAGTAACTGTCAGTACCTCAGACTTTGATTAATAATTTTTGTCTGAAAAAGCATCAGTCAATTTTCTTCAGGCCCACTCACACAAAATAGCTTTTGTGTTTTGAGCATTTCGTTTAGTTGATTCATGCATCTTGCCTTCGTCAAAAGTGACATGCATTATCAACATTCTCAGGAAGCTGAAATCTGAAACACTGCTTTCGCACATTGCCAGAAACTATTTAAAATATGCAATTTGTCATTAAGTTTCTTGGAACCTAGTGTTGACCTTTTGTCCAAAATTTTAATTCACCTATATATAATTAAGCCTCCTTTTATTATTGTGATCGTTACTGTTTATTTGTTGTCATGGGCATGTTTTGCAGATTTCTGCTGGTTGTGGATACATTTCTATTGTGGTTGTGTTTTGATTGGCGTGTTTTAACTGACAGATTGGGTGGAGTTCAGCCCGTATGAGATCGGAATGGCTAAATATGGAACCTTCATGACCCCTGACCTTTTTGGAAGCAAGTTCTTCAGGGGTAACGTGGTCAGGAAGCATGAAGAGAACCCTCTTCACTTCCTTATGGGTACAAAGTCTTTGTTTTCTGGATTTCTCTTAGTAGTAAGTAGAGAATCATGAGAAGAAAGTGAAATTGTCAGTGTTCTTATGGAAATAGTGACAGCATATAGTTGGAATCTTCACTGTCAGAGTCAAATATCACCTGATTTAAGGGTGTTGGTTCAGTCATTTACAATAATCTCATCCTTACTGTATTGTAATGCAAGAAAAATTAGAGTTGTAATTCAATCGCACACACTCAAAATTCACTGTGACTGTAAAGAAACATTCTTTGAAAGGTGTACTGCCTAGATAAAGTTTCACAGCAGATTTAAAGTTTATGACATGAATATCTGCAAAGGTATTTGTTTCTACTGTTTCAGACTCACATCCTCTATAGATCCTTAGTTTTAACAAATTGAATAAAGAATAAAAGATGAATATTAAATAGATTTAAAAACGGTTAGCACATATTTCATCCTAATATGAATAAGAAATTATTAAAAAAAAAAAAAAAAAATGAAGCTTATTTTTAGGACCATTAGGACCATAATTTTTTTATTATTATTTATTTTTAATAATAATTAAATAGTCAAGCACATTTGTAAAACACAATTGTAAGTACACACCATGGTAGAATGTGAATTTCATTTATGATTATTTATTTTTTTATTTTTTTTAAACTTTTGATTTTGGGGTTATATGGTCAAATAATACAACATCACGTTTTAATACATGGGATACAATGTGTTTGTAAATGTTGCACAGGTGTGTGGGGCAGTGCCTTCTCCATCCTGTTCAACAGAATTCTAGGATTCAAAGATGTGCCCAACGGCAGCACCATGGAGGAAGAACTAGGTACAATCACCAGCTTTTTTACAGATCCAAGAACAGTTTTACATTGCCTTTCTACTCTTTTTCATTGAAAACACATCTGTTTTCATCTGTGTGCCCTTCATTTATATGTATGTGTATGCATTAATAATATTCATGTTGTGTCAGAGTAGCAACAGAGGAAGAATATGTTGCAGAATGGTATGAAACTGTGATGTTATCACACATCAGCTAAACCAATGTGTGGTTACTAATGAGCTTGTGCTTAAATAAAGCAACAGTTGTGAAGCCCACGTCACATGCAAACATCCTGGCACACACACCCATACTGGGATGATCTGAGAGATTGTGATATTCTCAAGCAGACATCTGTTGGAGCTGGTTTGCAATGTGGTTTTGATGCTTGTTTGCACATTTATTCCACAGAACAGATCAAACCGGAACACATTGTTGGAGAGGACAGTCTAGATAATGATGAAGACCCAGATAAAGGTGAGAGTTTACAACATCTACACTATAAAACATTTTGATGCCACGGACCCCCAAAATGCCCTTGGAGGGAACTCTTTCCTAAAATATAAAGGCAGGTATATATTTGCATGTACAAAGACCAAATTTATACCAAGGAAAAATAAAAAATAGTTTATGTGTAAAATATTATTTGGAAAATATTACAATAATAATAACGTCAAATTCATTTTTATTAAACCATTTGTTGTATTGTATTGTATTGTACTGTAAAAATGTTTGCATTTTTTCTCTGCGCTTATTATTTTTCTGGATCCCACAGCACCCCATCAAAATATCAGTGCAAATCCTTAAATATAATGACTTGGATTTTGTCTTACACCTGCAGAGGACGAGTATCAGGCCAGCTGGATGCAGCGCATGGTTAGCTCTCTCATCAGTGACTCAGTTCTTTTTAAAACACGAGAAGGCAGAGCAGGAAAAGTACACAACTTCATGTTGGGCTTAAACCTCAACAACGACGTACCGCTTTCCCCTTTTACTGAGACCACCAGTCCCATGGAGGATGAGGTTGATGCGGTCACAGGCAAGAGTTCATGTTTGTTATGGTCATTTAAGTTTACTGAATTAGCCTGAAGTGTTGCCTTATTGTTCTTGTCTAATTTTGGATGCTTTCAGACCCATTTGAGTTTGACCGTATCTACGAGCCGTTAGACGTAAAGAGCAAGAAGATTCACGTGGTGGACAGTGGCTTGACCTTTAACCTGCCTTATCCTCTGATTCTAAGACCTCAGAGAGGTGTTGACCTCATTATCTCCTTTGACTTTTCTGCTCGACCGAGTGACTCTAGTCCTCCATTTAAGGTTAGTACTCGGGCTAATCAATCAGTTCAACATGTTAATTTTGTGTGCTCAATAACAATAAACAAAGAAAGATTAAAAAACACAAGTAATTATCTGTATATCAATTGTGTAGTATAAAGAACCTTGTTACAGTTAATATATGTAATTTATTTTTCTTTTATTATTTTACATGCGCAGACAATATGTATGACACATACGTTTTGTAAATGATTGTTCGTATATAGGAACTTCTGCTAGCTGAGAAATGGGCACGAATGAACAAACTTCCATTTCCCAAGATCGACCCAAAGGTGTTTGATCGGGAGGGGATGAAGGAGTGTTATGTATTTAAGCCCAAACAAGGAGAAAAGAACTGCCCTACTGTCATTCATTTTGTCCTGGTCAATATTGAATTCAGGTCGTTCAAAGCCCCAGGTGTGTGTTCTTTGTTTGTGTTTGCGTCTGTGTACTTAGGGATTTTTTTATGAAAAACTCAGCTTTGCATATGCAGATGTATGGTCAGTTCCGACAAATTCAGGGAATTCTGTTCTTTCCGGTGCGTCTTCATCTGTTTACACTGTCCTGCGATTTGCACATTTGTTTATGTAGTGAGGATTGTGTTTGACTCTTTAATGAGCTGGTTGATTTACATTCCTGTTTATATAATGCATGAAGTGGGCATGTTTCTATATGAATCTGTTAAATTGGTTTATATGCTTTGAAAGGCTAATTTGAATGGTTTTTAACACTGAAAAACACAGGCATTGTCAATTGACTGGTGACTTGGAGTTATAGAAATGTCATTAAAAGATCAGACATCTCAAATGAGTCAAGAAAACTTGAAAAGAGAAAAATATCAAGATGTTTTAAACAAAAATGTGGTGTATATTGAAGGTGTTCCACGTCAGACGGACAAGGAGAGAGAATTAGCAGACTTTGACATCTTCGATGACCCAGAGACGCCCTACTCAACCTTCAATTTTCAATATTCCAATCAAGCCTTCACCCAGCTACATGATCTTATGGAATTCAACACGCTTAACAACATAGAGGTCAGTCCAGCTCAGATAAGTTTTGATTTCTATTTATATTCCACTTAAATTAGATTGATAATACTACTTTGTTCTTACAGTTTCAACTGTGAGAACAACAGAAACAATATTTTAGAGAATAATGTTTGTAATGTAGTACAGTTAGGTGCAGCTGATATAATTTTTGTGTTTCAGTTTCTGAATTCTCGATGTTTCATGTTTAGGCTTGTTTATGCAAGTCAAGTTTTTAAATCCTCTATCACCGTTATTATCTAGGTCATCAAAGAAGGCATAAAGGACAGTATCTTGTATAGGAAGGAGACTCCATCTCGCTGCTCTGCCTCTCTTTCTCTCAGTCAAGTACAAAACAAAACACACCTGAAGAGGGTGTCTAAAGGACAAGCATGCCAATAAGTATGCAGAGTATGATGGCATTCTAGCCACAGAAAGTTTACAGATGTCACACATCTCATCATGGAAACACTTTTTTTTTTAACTGAAAAATAACTCCACAAACTGTGAAACCAGATGATCTGGTTTGGTTCCCAGAACATTCTCATGTAGCCTTTTAATAATATAAAGAGAAGTGGTGAGTGACACAATGAAATGAGCATTTACAGTCTAATTGTTGACATTAGGTAGTACAGGTGTTTTAGTTTTTCTAGAAATTGTTTGTGTGAACTTCTATTAGATACATAATGTCTATTTAAAGTGCAGAGAGATTTACTTCTTGTAGTTAGTTCACCCAAAAAGAAACTTCTGTTATCATTTACTCACCCTTATGTAGCTCTAAACCTGTACATTTTTTTTCTTCTGCAGCGCATAAAAAATATTTTGAAGATTATTGGGGTCCAAAAAACATTGACCTTCATTGTATAGACAAACACTTTTCTAAATATAATTTTTGTTGTTCTACAGAAGTCGTACAGGTTTGGAACAACATGAGGGTGAGGAAATGGCAACAGAAGTTTCATTTTTGGTTGAACTATCCTATTCAATGCAAAATTATCCTTTGATTATAATAATGGAAACAATCCCAAGGACATGACCAAAAGCACCTTTGGGTTTTTGGCGTGTTTATGTTTTAATGGCAACTGCTAAAACAACATCATATGAGTCCTGATTTATGTTTTATGAACTGAGGGAGTGCCTCAACAAAAGAGCAACTTCCTGAGGTACAAAACAATACATGAAACCTTGGCAATGCTGCCGCCATTCTGCTTCAGTTCGTTGAACGGGTGTTTATTTTAAGTTATTGCTTAGATGCAGAGATAGTAATTTCCCTTTATACTTAACCACTATTGTCTGTTAATATCTGAGTGAAAGGGAAAAGAAAAGGAGGTGTTAGTTAATCCTCAAACCAACACTTCAATATCAGGATGACATTATGCACCTTTTTTTTCACACAGTACAATAAGATCATGAAAGTAGCACAAAAACACTGATTTTGTAATATTGACTCCACTATACCTGCTGCATCTGTGAACTTGTTAGATAATATAAACTAATGAGGATTGGCTGTTTAAAATGTAAGTGTCATGCTCTGTCTTACTATAGAGCGTATTTTAACTTTTTTGGTATTATTTTGGGATTCATTGACAAGGTTATTGGTAGTTTGTACTTGCAGACTCACAAAGTATTCATTTAGTATTTATTCATATACTCATGAATATTTATGTTAAAATTGTATAATGTTTTATTACAAAGCATTTGTATGCATTGTTTACACTTAACTTAAGATGGTGATGGAAAAATAAATCAGACTTTAAATATGTGAACAATGATTTATTGTCCTTATATTGCATCTGAATGTTACGTCAGTCAAACCGTAGGCTATGTGTTTTGAGACAACATACTTTTGCAAAGGCTTGAGGCATTCTGACCTCTGTAAGAGGATCTGTTTTCAGTTACATTTTTATATATTAGAAAAACATCTGAATACTTTAGCAGATGCGCATATTCTCCACACTGATCTACTTTAGTCTCATCTTTCATGATCACTTAAAATAATACTTATAGGTTCAAACGTACCATAAGTAATATTACGTTTCAATATGTACATATATTATGCAAAATGTGTACCATACATATCATAACACCTTTTATAAGAGCAACTAACAATGTGATTTACTGTATGTAGAATATTCAACAAGAAATTTTAGACTTTTTCAACCAGACAGAGACTATTTACTGGCAGTACTGGTTAGGCTTTAACTTAGAAATCTAATAAATATGCATTTCCGAGTCTAATCATGGCGCGCGCACACACAAAAAACTGTATTATCATTCTCATTGCATAACTATCAAGGTTTCATTGTTAAGTAAGCATATGTTGTACTACTGAAACCACAGTATATCAGTGTTACATCCATTTTCCCTTCTACACTTCCCTGAAAGCACTTCAGCACACTGTTATAGTGATAACATTACAGGTAGGCCAATAAGAGTTATGGGTCTCTGCAGTCAGAGAACTAAATTAACCAAACTACTGACTGGGTATCAAGATAAACTCCATCTGAAAGGTTCCACTGTTCCACACACTCTTAAAATTCTCAAATAGCCTATGTGAGAATCTATCATACTCTCCACCACACTAAAATCTGCATTCTCGTCTTGGGTTGTACCATGAGTCAATGAAAGTGTTGACATAAATCAATAGCGAGGTAATTAAAAGAGCAGATGACCAACTTTTATAGCCTTACAGATATAGAAACGTGTAGATAAAATGAAGGTTATTTATTTGGACTTAGGATGTTTTGAAGTTTCTTTTAATAAGAGAAGTCAAAAGGAAAGCCTTGTGTTTATGTATGTCACAGGAGGTGAACGGTTTGTAATGAAAAGTATGAACCTCCCATTTTAAACATCCGCAGCCTACACAGTTATTGCATCACAAACGTCCTTGTGTCACCTGCCCTGGATATAATAGGATTCTAAAAAAGACACAATAATGCACTGAATTCCTCGTGTCTTTCAGCACTTTGTAAAGAACAGTGTTAACAGGCCTAGTATACGGATGAGTGAGTCTTCGAAAGCTTTGTAACCTTTTGTTTGCTGTCCAAAATAGCATATCTGATCAAGTTTTTACCCTTGGGGTAAGGGGCCCATAGCCGTTTTTAACGTTGTATCAATTACAGTGTGAATTGTGATGCCAGAATGCTAAAACGAGTTCTTTAGCAACACACAACCAATAATAAATTACCTCAGAGCTTACCTCACTAAATATCCATGCTGTATTGAAAAAGGGGAAACACTGAGGGAAAAGGTTAAAAATGCCGATCAGTTACCAATAACTGCAGTGTAAAAACGGACACTTATTTTAAGTTTCATAAAACGTAATACTACTAATTAAAGTTAACTTACTTGGCGATATTTTCAAATAGACCTGCAGTTAAACAAGTCACATGCCAATCAGTTATGGAGCCGTATTCGTCCATTGAATATTATTTAACTATATACAAATAGGAACGTAAACCCAGGGTTTACGTTTGTGTGGAATCTCGAAACCAGGATTAAATATAGCTGCAAGCAGCAATGACGGGGCCAAGCACGTCAGCGGCAATATGAGTAGCTAAGCATAGCATGGAGCATTAGACCAACTTCAGCAATGAGTAATTGAAGCCATTTTAAGATTATTGTAGTCCAAATGGCTGAGAAATCATTTAAAACTACTAGTAATAAGATTTAATATTATATAATAAGATTTTTCACTTTTGACCAACAACTGGCATTTCTATCAAATTGAAGTAATGTGTTCTGTGTGAGGTGACAATGGTACACACAAAATTTGGTGTCAATATCCCAAAGCATTGCAGAGATACAGCCTCAAGTGTCATTTTGGCATCATGTCTCAAATTCGTTCCTGTGGTATGCGAAAACTGTTTTGTCTATCAACACAAAATCCATAACTTTTTGTCAGCATGGTCTGAAGATGATA
>JAFVLL020007442.1:0-13808 GCA_021397915.2 Tor tambroides
TTTTCTTTTCATCTATATATTGATTATGAAAATAGAGCTTTTCCTACATGAGAATTTGTACATGGCACACTGTTCTGAAATCACTCAACCAAAAAAGTCCAACTACGCTTTAATGGGATATGCTTGAATACTCATTATTTTGATGATCACACCTATTGCTCTTTCTGCTGTATAATATTATATTACAATATTATTATGTTTGTAAATTGTATTGTTGTCTATTTAATACTTAGTGCAGTTATATCTATAATCCCTTTTTTTCACCAAATAACATAGAAATTGAATGGACAATAATAATAATTACCATTACAACTCACGAAATTATGGATTTAACTTATCTCTGTACCTGTTTAAACTACCACATCCATACATTTGTGCTTTGTTTTTTTTTTGTTTTTTTCCTCCCCTCTGTTTGTCTGTAATAATTGTCCTTCTTTTCTCTTTCTTTCTCTCCTTCTATCTCCCTTGTGTATGTTTACATGTCTGTAACTGATTTCAGCTTATGTATAAGTCACTATGTCAAGATGTTGCTGTCAAGCTATGTATTCCATTTCGCTCAATAAAAAAAAAAAGAAAAAAAAAAGAAATGACCTATAAAAGACATTCAGCTATCGCTACAGCTGAAAAAATGCAAACAGAGATGTTTTGACCGATTAAACAAAGAGAATTATCACAAAATTGTGACAGTATATGGTTTATCTGTGTTCTTCAAGCCATTTTGGGTATTTTCATAAAAAATAATGTATAATGCAATGCCAATCGAGATTGCCTTTATTACAGTACAGAATACTACCAAATAATTGTCTGCCTCATTCCGTGATATTAAGCAACATCATTTAATGGAAAGAAGCTATTTCAAAATGTTTTAACTGTTCAAACTAAGTTTAACTGTTCCTTTTGAGAGCATTGGTGTGTGTCTTTCATATTCACAGAATGACCAAAGAACCACTGGAATATGTAAAATCACTGAGGGGTGGGGTTAACTGGTTACATCACAATGTTGGGAATATTTCTGTTTTAAACCATGAAGGCGAGCCAATGGATATAACACAAGCAACGAGCTGATTTTGCGCAAGTGCTATGCTGGTGAACGTCTTAATCTCAGTCAATTCACTACGCATCTGATATCAAAAATAACTTCTGAAGGTTGCCATGGTGTCTTATTTATTTATTTTATTTTTATCTTGTGCCTCTCTTACAATACTGGCCTGCTGAATGTTAAAAAAAATCCAATCCATGTTCAATGAAAATGATTTGATGATTTCAAAACAGTAATATATTTTATCAATAAAATTCAAATAACTGAGCAAGTTACAAATATTGGTATCCGTATCAGAATTGGCCAATAGATGTTTGTTAAAATCAATATTGTATCAGCCAAAAAAAGTACTATCTGTGGATCCTTAGTCTAAAATATAAGTGAAAATATATATATAAAAAAAAATTCTGAAAAGGGAAACATCTAAGGATCACATATATGAGTTCAGCTGAATGGAAACCAACCTGTTTGTTCCTCAGTATCTTCTTGTTTCACTCTGAATGCTTCTTCAATCTTCATGTCTCCACTCTCCTCTTTAATAAACGCCATCTTTATAATAGGATGTCACACGGATCTCAGTTGCTTCACCAGGAATTTTTTCTGTATGTTTGGACACTGCCATGTTAGAAGAGGAATAATTAGCAGAAAGAAAAATAAATCCAAACTAAATCTTTAGGTTCGTCTCAACTAGCTCCCTAGTCAGCGCTAGTTAATGGCTAACACAAGCTACAACTACAAATTAATAAAAGAATATTAACTGTGCAGACACTGCATATTTAGTTATTTATTTCTAGATTACACTTATATGAAGACATCTGTTATTAGCCTGTGAAAGCCCTCATTGCTCATGTTTGTGTACACTGATCTGACCAGCGGGTGTCGCCAGCTTGGAGATTCGAAAAGCTTTCTCACATCACTGCATGCTAGTGGCCGGATTTGTGCTTATAATAAACTGATTCATGACTGAGTGAGCTAAATCAGACGCACCTTTTCTGTTGCTTACAAGTAGATGCGCTCACACAAAATAACGTTCATTAATGTCAGATAAAGCATTACAATATCAATAATAAATAATTAATTATAGGTCGTTTGTTAAAACTATAAAATAGACTGAACAATTTGTATCGATTTAAATATTTAAAATAGCTACAAACCACAAACCTTTCTTCAGCCGAATCACAACAGACTCAGTATCGCGACGCGCTCCAATGACGTCACTTAGACAAATCAAAATAAAAGTCCTATTTAAACTTGTAAACACACACACACACACAAATTATAAAACGTGTCAGCAGAATGCAGAGTTGAATTCTTGGTGAAATACATATTTACCAGCCATTTTTCTTTATTGTTGATATTTGTCCTATAGGATACATAGACAAACAAGTTTTATGTTTATTAGGGTCACAGACAGTATAAAAAAATTGTAACATTCAATAGATAACAGGATGGATATTACAAGGTGACAGCAGAAAAATAAATGAAATGATGTTAGTGCAGTGATAATTATTTTTATAGTGTAAAGCTAAATAGCTGTGATTTAAATAGCTGTAATTTTTAATATAGAAATAGAACACAGAAGATGGTTAATGCCACATAAGGATATGAGATAGTGCAAGTTTGAAGAAAAACTTTATTAAAGACATGTGCAACTCCAAGTAAAAGTATGGGTTAAATCGATACTAAAAATGGAAAGAGAAAGAAAGATGAGCATTGTTAGATCAAGGGCTTTCGTAGTCCTGGATGAAAGCAAGTTTTGCCACAAGCAGAAGGTTTTTATATATTTGTGTTTCTTTAAAAGATGATGATGATAATAATAATAATAATTATTATTATTATTATTATTATTTAATGGACTGCATGATAATTTGCATTATGACTAGTTTCCATGTTCCTGTTAAATACAGTATGCATGTGGGTGTTTGGAAACACCTGGAGGAGAAGGGCATGGGTGTTTGGCATGAGGGAAGTCAAAAGAAGGCGAAGAAGACCTGTGCTCAAAGAGATGAAACAAAGAACTGCTGGAAAATTGATTCCCACTGTTGAGAAGTGTGTGCACTGAGAAAGCACTCTTCTCAGTGATGACTGGCCAGATTTTAGAAGACTAAATCAGCATGGCATTATTCATTATCAGGTCAATCACAGTCGTTTCTTAGTGCATCCACAAACGGGAGCTCACACTTGACATACGTGCATGGAGAACCTACAAAAGTGAAGTATACCATTACAGGTGTTTTTGGTTGTCTGTTTTAAGACATTGCAGCTGCATATACATATAGGGTACTCAATATAATTTTTTTGATGAGTAAACTTTCTGCTAAAGATTAAAATAACACACAATGCATTAGGAAACACACACACCTTATTAGTAAATGTATATTTAAATATGACTGTATTTCACAACTGCCTGTGTAGGACTGTTAATGCTAAATTGTTCTCCACAACAATGCTTATTACAAAGGGCTGGTAATTCCTATGTAATGGTTATGTAATATGGTGCACTATATTGTACAGTCCTATTTCCATGTAATTACCATCAATGTACTAGTGAATGTACCTATTAGTTATTGCATAAGTTACACAGCACTAAGGTTTGGGGGTGGTTGGGGGTTATAAGCATGAACAAAGATACTTACTGCGTACTTGATGGTATGTGCCACTGCGGTTCAAGTTACCTAAGATGACTTCAACCATCAAGAGTGGAGACATTAACGAGGTGGTCGGAGGGGGAATGGATCTAACGAGAAACAAAAAACCAAGACATTTATAAAGCAACAGGTGATCATGTTATTGTGAGTAGGCCTACTGTCACAGTGTTATGGACTCTTACTTTGATATTCTGTTTCATTTCCTTTAGTTCCACAATAGCTACAGCAGATACGAGCGATGCCAACACACTGGCAAACAAATTTATTAAATAACTGTCAAATGCTGGACTGAACGCATCCAAACCCAGCTGCACCTGGTGGTTGTAAGCATTTTGTCAGCAGAAAAAGCATTTACAGATATTTTTGATATCTGTATTGAGTACAGATTATTTCAGGAGCCTACTGTTTTAGTGAAGTACAAAGGTAAGCAATTAAAGCAACAGCTCGAGCAGGGATGTAACATTTATCAACGTTTGTGATGATTAAAGGTTAGTTCACTCCAAAAATAAAAATTCTGTTCGTTCATTTGCTCATCAGTTTGCTCACACTCATTTCGTTCCAAACCCCTAAGAAATGTGAAAGATGATAATGAAAAACTGAAAACGTTATAAGCATCTGGATTATGCACATTATTTGGTAAATTGATCAACTGGGCATATACTGTATAAAAAACTATAAAAAACCTTAAAGGGCATATTCCAGATTAGAGACCCCAGTGAGTCGATGTATAGAAAAATAATTTGTAGGAACTAGATTTTCTTTAAAATATGTTATTAAGGCTTCTGGAGGCATTTTTGTGAGATAATTTTACTTCCGCATTTGAAAACCGCCAAAACCGGAAGTGACGTAACGAGAGGGAGAGCGGTCCATTTTAACCATAGGAAAACAGTGACAGCTCATGCAAAGACAGCTCGGACGCTGAGGAAATTTTTAAATATTTATTTACACTCGTATGATGGACCACAGATACAATTATGAGCCTGCTATGCAGCCAAGAGAGCAGGGACAGACCAGGATTAGACAGAACAACGGTCAGAGGAGACAAATTGAGTTGATGTGTGAGGAGAACAGGGCAGGTGTCTTGGTGAGAGACCAGTGTTAGCTTACAGATATACACACGTTAGCTAATGTAATCAAGCAATAGCAAAGCTAGTATTGGTCATCTATATGAGTATTGATACTTACCAGTAACAGAAACTAATAAGCATTGAGGCGTGTCAGACTTGTTAATATCCGACACTAATGTTACTAGGGCTGTAGCGGTGAAGGAATTTCCTTGCGGTAATTTTGAGTGGCTCAATCAAGCGGCAACCTCCCGCTCTCCGTCTTGAAACCAACACAGAAGTGACAAAAACTGCAATTCATCGACTGGCCGCTAGAGGCTGGCTCCAAAAGGGAGTCAGTCCCATAGACTCCCCATGTTAAAATGCCCACCTTTACAGCAGAAAAAAACATGTTTATAGCCTGGTACAAAAAGTGGTTTTGGTCTATATAGCTAATTTTGCCCCTTCCGTGACAACTGAGGAGGTGAATTTTTATAATATCCTTTAAATTATATTAAGCCTTAAAGTTCTGCATAATTAAGGGCGTGGCCACTTGAGTGACAGGTGGATTGGCGCTCTGCTCCATAGTGTGAAACTCGCTAGAGTGTGAAACTTAGAAAACTGGCTTTAAAGATTTTTATTTGTACAGAAAAAAATAATTATAGGTAGGACACTGGAAATCTGGCAATTAGATGTTTTAATGAAAATTATCTCAAACTTGATTTTTAGCGCTATATTGATATTGTACTCCGCTTTTGCACTGTCTGCAAAAAGTGAGACATCACGCCAAGGCAAAAGGCAGTAACTTCCACATTATATAGGGTGCTGATCACCATTTACAAAACCATTATAGTAACATCTCTATAAAATCTAGTGATCACTGGCTAGGCTATAACATCTAGTAATGTGATTCAATTTTTTTTTTTCTGACCGTAACAGCCAGACAAAAAGTTAAACGTGAGTGGATACCGTTTTGCAACCAATTAATTTGCAATGTTCGCTAACATTAAAGGATGCAAGACATACTTAGCTTAGGAGGCTGCCGTAAGGAAAGTAGGACGATTCTAAGGGCCGACGATGAGGCCCCCGAGAAGGGCGTAGATTTCTACCTAGAGGAACGCTAGAGCCTGCATTTCAGCCCGGCTCCGACAGGCCGACTATTTTCACGCCCTAGGGCTGGACGGCCAATTTCACATCATAGTTCAGACGCGGGACGGGCCTCGGGCCTGTTTTGGCTCTCCTTATTATATATTTTAGACATCCATCATTTTAGTGATGAAAAAAATTCCAGCGCTGGTAGCGGCACCCGAGGTATTTAGTGTCCACGCAGCAGCAGCCGGCGCGCAAATCAGCGCAGCTGAAGTTCTGTAAATGCACAATAAAGCACGTAAAGCCCCAGCAATGAATTACCATGGACACGTCCAGGGAAATAGTAAGAATATTTTAATTTTACTATTAAAAGTGCTGTATGTCCAGTGTTATAAAGATGAAGATGACGATCTGACTATGCCGTCTCCTCGTGGAAACGCGCCTTTAGAGAGAAATGCATCTTCACGGACTGTAATGAAAAGAGTTTTGTTTCGATTTGATTTATTTCGTTAAGAAGTAATTTAAAGCTTTCTATATATATATATATATATTTATCATGTCTGTGAGGCATGTATTCGCTGACTTTCGATTCATTTTTGTGAAGCGCTCCGGTTCAAGACGAGATGGCAGAAAGCGCATCATGGTTTTCTTTGTTTTATAAAGTTATTTTATATGTTTTATAAAATGTTTTGTTGATATTGTGAGTGCACACAAATAAATGTAGACCCTTTACAGTTCCGAATGATGGATTACGCTTACTTTTATGAGCAAAAATTATAGCGTAATTTGTTTCCATTGAAAAAACTGCAATTGATTGCGCTGGTGCCTCCATGAACTACTGATGCAGCGCACATTTATCTAGGTTTAACGTTTAAACATTGTTATATGCTTGAACTGTTTTAGTATATTTAGATTTTATTTTAGGCAAGTCTTGATGATTTGAGAAGGCTAAATTGATCAAACGTGGTTATGATCAGCCTGCTAGTCTGCCGCTGGCCACTTGGTCGTTACTTTAAGAAAGAAAAAGAACTTATTTAACAAAGAAAAAAATGCTCCAAACGTTTTTCTAAATTAACTTCATAAAAAAACGAAACGAAATAAATACTTTAGCATTTACATCCAAAACTGAACTGAAACAGTATAATCTGATTTTTGGAGAAGAGGGGAAAAAGGCAATTTCAAGGTCGTTGGGGCTCTACCCCGGGATACGCCACTTTTGCTCCCCGGAGGGGCCAAGGTGAATATGCTGTTCCAGAAGTATTTAGAATCCGTCAAGCGGTAGCCCTGGCTTAGCCTATTATTTTGCATCGAACTGAATTAAAATAAACAGCCTATAAAAGACTTGTGGATTGATGTGAACGCCAGCAGGGATGCTCAGAATGATTGTGAATTAAACATCTCCGATGGCGTTCATTGCAATGCATTTTATCGAGTTACAAGAGAAGGTAGGAAAAGGATTTAATTGCGAACAGTTACTGATTTTGTGTGTGATACGCTGTCTCGGCATTTGAGTCCACGCACATGCAGAAGTGTGCAGCCCCAGACTGACAGCTGGCACTGAGTGAATAATCTGCATTATAAAAAAAATAAATAAAACTTTAAAAATTATTTACAATTAATTATTGTTGCCAAGTTATCTAGTCACTGCTTGTTTACAGTGCTTTGTTATATGGAGCAGTTTGTTAGATCGTGATCTATAATTTGTTTGTCTAATGAAGTGTCGACAGATGTATGAAAGTACATTAATCACACGTGTTCATACAGTGAACACAGCAGAGGACAGTAAAACAAGGCAGAATACTGTAAGAGCTTAGGCTGGCACAGTATTGACGGTGAATGCAAACAAATGCGGAACACCGTAACTTACGTTCAAAAACCAGAATAAAGAGCGGTAATGTTGTGCACTGTGTTCACCTTGGTTTCTCAGGCTTTTCTCCATGATACTTAAACACATGGTGAGAGTCATTAATGTCCCAAAATTATCAGCTCATTTCGACCAACAGAAGAAGTTATGGTGTGTTGTATTTGCATATGCACTGCTGTCACTATAGGCGGAGTGTGGTTTCAGCTCAGCTTCACCCGTCCGCCTTTTGCCATTTCGATTATCCGGGAGTGACGCGGTGACGCGCTGCCAAGATGGCGGCGGTCGGCTCCGCCCACTTTAGGCTTCAAAAATGCTCTTCAGAAACCTACGAGTGACGTCACGGACACTACGTCCATTTTTTTTTTACAGTCTATGGGCTCAATAGACCAATTTCATGTTAGTAAACATTGTGACGTTTTTCTGTGGGCGGAGCTTAGGTGGTAGCAGAAAGATCCCACGGCTGGCTACTGTGCTGGCTATGAGTCTGTTAGCTTATTTTTTAACAATAACTGGAGAAATTCTTATTTTACCTGCATAATGTAAGGTCACTCACTGTGGACACGTTATTTGAAAAGGTTAACTTTAACGAATAGAAACCAGATTAGCCCGACTTCTTTGCGGTTTTACTAAAAGGATGGAGGATCTGACAGAGTTCCCTCCAGTTAGATGACTCACATCTAAGCATTATCAATAAAGACAAACTCACCGTGTCTATAGTAGAGAAGATGTAACGTTATATATATTTCAATTAATGAGCAACTATTTTTGCATTATTATTCCAGCCACAATTACTCATAATGTATACAATTACAAATAAACATATCGTCAGTTTGTTGTTTTACACATACACACAGACATTATTTCATACACGGCAAATGGACAAACTCGCTATTGTTGAGTTAAATCGAGTCATAAAGTCCAAAATCGGAAATATAAAGTTGCATTTGCGAGAAAAAAGTCTCAAAAAGAGATTGTGAGACAAAATAGGCAACGTTAAATGTAAAATGTTATAAGGTTTAAATAGTATTTCATGCTGTAGCTAGCACAACAGGGCCAAATATAATATGTTCCCAAATGAACTGCATATGTAAGATATGTATAAGACAATTATTTAAATCAAATTTATACGTTAAATGTAGAGTAATCATAACGGAGGTTTCATTCATTAGTCGGTCCGTTTAAACGTCTGCGTTTTGCTTCAAATGGCGTTTTTTGAAGACAGTATTCTATAAGCAGATTGCATTTCCCCATTCTGACATCCAAAGACAAAACAATGCATTTTATCTCTTATTCCGTGGATTTTTTCCGTTTCACTTCCGCTTGATACCGTGTTTTGCCTACCACAATGCACGCGTCAAGGTGAAACGTAACTGTGACGTCTACATGAAATTGGTCTATAGCGCGGTATGCGGTATTACCGCACACACACACACACACACACACATATATGTACATATATATACATATATGTGTGTGTGTGTGTGTGTGTATATATATATATATATATATATATATATATATATATATATATATATATAATATGTATATACGATGTAACGAGGTCATATTCAGAAACCAGTAAACCCGAAACTAAATCGCGTTGAAAGCAGAGATGAAGTAAGAAGAGAATGACAAAATAACGGTCCACATAACTAAACATAAACCTGACAATAAGATCGTTAGTCTATTGTTAGCCTATATATTATATATAAAAAAAAACAGTTAGTTCTGATCCTCGAATCTGACTGACAAGATACTTTTTCTGTTGATATTTCACCTGCGGGTTCTAGACGGGCTGTTAGTCAGTGCAGTTTCATTGTTTCGCCACAAGGTGGCGGTAAGGGACTGTCTTTGAGTGAGTCTTTAAACCGTTGATTCAACTACATGTTCAAAAACGCTGATTCATTCGAGAGATGTGATGAACACGCTGTTGAAATCATTTTAACTTTGAGCGCCACTTTTAAAGGCTCAGCTGACCAGCAATGCGTTGATGCCAAGACAGATTTCACTTTCCGTGGACATGACAACCCTGTTTTCACAAATATACATGACTCGGCCTGAAGGACAGACACAGGTAATCGCACGCGCTCAGTCGATCTCTCTCTCATTCGCTGTCTGTTTAGGCTTGTTAAGTGCAAATTTACTGAGCCTCTGTATAAACCAGCATGGTACGCATTGTTATCATTACTAATATTCAGTACATGCACAGAGAGTGAAACAGAGGCGTAACACTTACGAAAAGAAAACACGGAAATATCGCAGTTTGCTGCATTCCTCCACGGTTATGCTCGTCAATGGCGGTAGATATGTTGCGGTTATCTGCTGACAGCCACCAATGTTACGCGATATAGCGGTTTCTCATCACCGCAGAAGAGAGAGATTAACACGTTTTTGTTTTTATTATGTGCTTGTATGGGAAAAGCGAGGATAGCCTATATGCACTTCAGACAGGAGCATGGATCTCTCCAGACCAGCAGACACATGTATGTTTAGGGCAGAGATAATTTATTATGTATATGTAGTATAAATTGTATGTAAAAGTATGTATAAATACATAGTAAATTAAAGATTTGAATATTAAAAACATCTGAATAATTTAGTTTTTTTCAGTTGCCTATATTTAGGTAGGTCACAACTACCTGTAAGTCACACTTTTTGATGCCATTGGTATAAGACAATCAATATTGACAGCATACAGACAAGTTGTCCGCTGGGCTTATGCCATTCTGGGCAGGCACATCAGGAAGCCCTTACCTGCATGTGTTGTGTCTGCCATTAGAAGATAGTTTACAGAGGAAGGACTTTATAAAGGTTTTGAATGGGCCCATTTTGGTGACAATCAGTAAAAAAAAAAAAAAATCAATCACAAATTGTCCTACTGTATAAAAACTTGTTTATGAAGTTATCAGATATATATCAAGCAGATCTGCATTTATGGTCAATTCAGTTTTATTTATACAGCACTAAATCATAACAAATATTATTTCATAGCACTGTTAATACCTAACTCAAAACACAACATTGCAACTGTTAATATGTAGATGTACCAAACATATACTACCGAAAGAAAAATATACCATCTGACCCATTTAAAAACATTTAACAATCTTTCAGTCTGGGTCTCACGCTAATGTGTTGTTAACGTGTGTTAAATTGTGAATGCTGTGCTGGATACACGCCAGCAGCCTCATCTTGTTGATCCTCTGGAGGGACCTGGAAAGAGGAGCAGGTGTAGTGAAAGACAGACAGTGCTGCGTTGTCGTGGAGCCTGTGGTGACCTGCAGTATTCCTCTCTCAGAGACTCCATGAGGCCTGATGCATGCTGGGAGAAGCAAGCAAAAGTTTAGATCACATTCACTGCTGACCATGCTTTTCCATCACATCTGCATCTCCATTAGGAGTGGAAGCTTCAGTCCAGTAGAGGTGGCTAATAACAGCTGGCCTCCTCCTTCAGATCTTCACACTCCCCCTCATTACTTGCAATGTCTCCCAAAGCCTTATAAACACACCATATGACAAAAAATTACAAATTAGCAGTGAAAACAATGTCACTAAACTGCAACTAGACTTAATGGTTATAATATTAGCAAACTGAGGTTAACTTACCAGCTATGCCTTCTCATATGGTAATGTTTTTGAATGGTTTTTAAAAAAATATATAAGGTTATTGCTAATGCTTACAAGCTAGCTGCGGTGCTTTACAACAACTTATAACGTTACACATCTCGTTGTGTCTCATTATTTAAATAATTATGTTCACTGATTTGGTAGTTAGCAAATGTTAAAAAACAAGACTTACGGTGCACAGTTGACATTTTCATGGAGCAGCATCTCTGACGGACCCGTGAGCATCATGTCTCCCGCCGGTGGCCGAATCACAGGCTGACCGGGACCCGATGAAGGTGCTGTGTGCAGCAGCTCTGACCTTCACTTGGTTCTTGCTTCGGCATCCCATGCTGAACTGAATCGTATTGCCGGGATGATAATAATCCGGTGTAAAGTGATCACTAAGTTACACACCACCGCATTTCTTGAAGCAGATGCATTATTGAAGTCCCGTCTCTTCACCCGCACAAACACACCGAGGCCCGGAAGATAGCGTCCTATTTCTTGTTAGGAAACGGACTCCATGTCCTGACAGGCTGGAGTTAGTGTAACCTCCACAAACACAATAATTTACCATGACGATGATAAACTGAAATAAAATAAACCACTGAAAACACTGTTTTATGCCCGATGATCGATCAAAGCAGAGCCAAGCACGACTCCCTCTCGTGACGTCTTATGACGCGATGTTGAAAAAAAAAAAAAAAAAAAAAAAAGCGGTTTTTGAGAACTGTCTAGGAAACCATCATTTTTTCTTCTAAATTTGTGGCCTCACGTCTTGTAAAACATTTTCAAATCCTGCATTAACGGTTCATATGGTATTTTCATACAAGGTTATACATTCATTTGAAAAAAAAAAAAATAACCTGCAATATGCACTTTAAGACAATCAACTTCCAGGCTCTTATGTGTTTACTCAACTCAACTGTTTCCCTTTCTGTTTCTGTCACTGTGTTTTACAGATAAAAAGACAAAGTCAGTATTGTGTATTGTTCACTTATTTGGATCATCTTTTATCATCACATCAAACATCAACGTGAGTATGTGAACCATCCCCACAAGTTTTCCTGAGAGCGCAGTGCAGTCCCCATCTCCTGAAATCTAAGATGAGCTCACTGCTGCCCTCACCTCATGGTGGTGGTGAGTAATAAGTCAGCCTGAGTATGGGGACCTCACCTCAGTGCAGTGGTGGGGAACAATGGAAGCAGGAGAAACTTCATGCCCCACATCTCTGGTCTTCAGTGATGAATCTGAGTAGGCTGAATCCCCGCACTCAGGTTTGCCACACATGCAACTCTGAAGAACAAGGAGTCATGGAGGCAGAAGACGACACAGGGCGCACCCGTTCCTCACAGGTCCCAACAGGGAGAACCTGTGCCTGCCTATACCGAGAAGAGGGACCACACCTCATCCCTGGTCTTCAACAATGCATCTAAGAAGCCTCTAAGAAGTCTCTGCACTCGGGCTTTCCAGATGCAGCAATGCAGACCACGGAGCACCAGAGAAAGTGGAGGCAGAAGAAGCCTCAGCAAGCACCTATGCTTGCTAGGTCTGAGAAGGCTGAGTGTGGGGACACAGCATTATCAAATGAAACACTTAAGACCACTAAGCAGGGGAGGCAACAGCAAAGGAAGTCTAAGCAGAAGAAGCCTCAGGTAGCACCTGATCCTGCTGGATCCCTGCAGGGACCACCTGTGCCCAGTGGCTCCCAACGAAGAGGGAAGCTCAGGATCCCTAAATATCTGCCCACAGTATCTCCACAAGACACACCCATCCACACCAAGTCTCTACAGAGAGAAGATGTGCCAATTCTCTTCTGTTCAGGGAGCACCCATGCCCAACAAGACCCCAAAGAGGCAAAGGCTCAAGATGCCTGAGCCGCTGAGGCAGGAGCTGCTGCAGGTTTCGGCTCAAGCCTCTGATGAGAAGGGAACACCTGTGCCTCGAAAGACCCCAGAGAGGCAAAGGCTCAAGATACCTGAGTAGATGAGGAAGGAGTTGCTGCAGCAGAAGCCTCAAGACTCTCCTGTATAGGGTGCTCCCATGCCTTCCAAATCCCCACAGGAAGCGCCTTTACTCTTCAGGAACTCTGTGCATGCTGGGACCCCACAGGGAGCAGAAGTGCTTGCCATTTCTCCACCGACAGATGTAGTGCCCATGCCCGCTGAGCCTCCGAAGGGAGCAGCAGTGCCCTCCAAAACCACGAACACAAGAAAATGGAGGCTTGCTGAGCATCACAGCATGCCTGCCATTCAGGGATCATCCATGCCCTCCAGGACCTCAAAAGTAGCACCTGTGCATTCTGGGACCCTAGAGGAAGCATATGTGACCAAAAGTTCCCCAAAACAGGTATCAAATCCCCAAATCACTGAGCAGCAGAGGCAGAACCGGAGGGAGCAGTGGAGACAGCAGCGGAGACAGCGGAGTAGGGCTGGGCGATATATATCGTTCGATATTTTGCGCATTTAGTCAGTAAAGCCGGTTCTTTGATTAGCGGAAAATCTCCATCACCTGTTTTG
>JAFVLL020007443.1:0-10173 GCA_021397915.2 Tor tambroides
CCGCTGCAGTCGTGTGTTATGAACACGTGTGTGTGTTGTGATGTGTTTTTATATGTGTTGTTGTTGCTTGTCTGAGCACCGCTGCAGTCGTGTGTTATGAACACGTGTGTGTGTTGTGATGTGTTTTTATATGTGTTGTTGTTTTTGCGTGTCTGAGCGTTGCTGCAGTCGTGTGTTATGAACACGTGTGTGTGTTGTGGTGTGTTTTTATGTGTGGTGTTGCCCCTGCAGGGCTTTATGGGCCTCCTGACACCATCTGCTGTCTGACATTAAACACACTGGTGCTCTGCCTGCAGCGAAGCGTCTTCAAACGAGACTGACGGGCGGTGTTTCACTGGAGAACTCAAGCATTAGCACGAGTGCTGATGCAGCAGATGTGATGGATGATCACTGCTAGTGCTCTTAGTAACTTCTGTTTTGTGTCTTATTATTATTTTATCTCGTCCTCTGGATTTTGGGATGTTTAGGGGTCAGTGGAGCGCTGAAGAGCTGCTGCCACACTGATGCTGAATCCTCGAATGCTTTGTGTTCTTCTTCTGCTTCCTTTTCTTCTTCTGCTGCTGCTTTCTTTTTTCTGTTTTGCTTTCTCCTTCGTTTTTCCTCCCTCTTGCTTTTTCTTCTTTTTATTGTTCTTCTGCTGCTGCTTATTTCTCTTTTAGCTGCTTCTTCTGTCATTCCATCCTTCTTTCTTCCTCAGATTATTTTTCTTTTTGATAACTGTAAATAATTGTGAAAATGTTGTAACACTGACATCCATTCTTTGGGATATAGTTGCATCATGCATGAGTTCTTGTGGAACAAGCATCTACAGCAATAATGTACCACTCTCTCTCTCTCTGTGTGTGTGTGTGTGTGTAAATTAGAGAAAGAAACATAAGTCTGAATGCAAATGACTTGTATGTATATCAGTGGGAACTTCATGTGTTTTGAGTCTGTAGATCCTACTAAAGGAAACTGAGGTTCAGATCAGCATACTGAATATGGCTCAGCTACCAGCTGATGATGAGCACAGACAATAAAACACATTATACTGATAATCAGTGCTCTGAACTGAGTCTTCATTTTAGGGTTTTTCTCAGCAAGAATGCTGTTGATTTCATTTAATATGCCTGTCATGTGCTGAATGTAGTTATAAACTGTAATAGATAGACAGCAGTGGTTGTGTTGCTGGTCAGTGTTTGTTGAGTTACAGTGAAGTTTGATGATTCTGCAGTGTTTATCAGAGCTGAACATGCCACAGAGAGCTTGTATGTCTTTGGACCGATATTTGAAGTGTGTTTTGACTGTTCATTTCGTTTGACTGTAGTCATGACCTTCACACTCACACAGACGAGCGAGTTTACTGCTGTCAGCACTGAACGCTTCACAAACACTCGTTCAGATCAGCTCAGATCTCTGCTGTGCTCACTGTGTGTTTCCTCTGCTCAGTAAAGACTGTAAGGGATAGTTGACTGAAAATAAAAAAACAACTTACTTGGAACACAAAAGAAGATATTTTGAGAAATGTCTCAGTGTTACAGTTTTTTTTTTTCTTCACTAAAACAATATATAGTCAAAGCCAGATATAATTTGATATTTTTTTACTAGTGGGTGCAGGACACTATTGTTGGTTTAGGTAAGTGAGGAGAGCAAAATAAAGTAAACTGTGACATATTATACCCAAAAATTCTTCATACAGTGGACTACCAGTAAAATTTATAAAAAAAATTTAGGACCAAAAATTTGATTTGACACTTTGACCTGACCATGTTTTGTTCCATACCTTTCTATCAAAGTTATCTGACATTATCAAGATGAGTTTGTTCTGACACAGTTTAACTCTGAGTTCTTGTCATATTTTATTACCATTTTCTGAACTATAGCCAATAAACTGTGATAATGTGAGAAATGTTGAAGGTGTCTGAATAAATTTTGGTTTGACTGTATGTCAATTTCTGCACTACTAGCATCACCAATTGGAAATGTGTTGAAACAGAGGCAGATGAATTCAGAACAGCATATGAACATACTGCACTTACCGTTTGTGCTATTTAAAAATATGCCAGATATAGTATGAGTCGTACACTATTGGTCAGTCAAACAGGTAGTCCCACCCTAAACTCATGCGATTGGCTGAAGTTGATGTCAGGTGGCTCAGATGAGCAGAGAACAATGTTGTGGAAGTGTCACAGAGGCTCTGTTCAGACAGATTTATGACTTAGATCTGTTTTTCATAACAGTGTGAGCAGCTCAAGACACGTGGAATCAGATGTTTTGTTTCTCAGTTTTGATCTGAGCAGTAAATCAGAGTTGATCATTAAGGCTTGCGGTGTGAACGTGCCCAGATCCACAGATTCGGCCGGTGACTGTGAGCGCAGCAGCTGTGAGCAGATCCGCTCACATTGGAGTCCTGTTCTCCTGAACTTTCTTGCCAACAGTTTTGCAGTAATTAACCTAATTCAGCTGAGCTGTTAAACGTCTCTCAGGTCAATATCACAACTAGACACTGATGAATCTGGTGCGCGAGAGCGAGCGGAGCGCTGAACTAGAAGCGCCTCTAATGAGCTGCGGCAGGACGAGGCGTTTGACCCGTGTGAAAGCGCTTAAATGTGAAACTCATATCTGCTATTGTCTTACACTGCTTTTCTAATGTTTCTCCGCGGGGCATCTTGCATTTGAAATGAACCTGCCTGACGTTTCATCTTCTCTCGCTCGCTGGCTTTGAACGGATCAATTCTCCGATGAATGATTGGTGTGTCTGATTTTCAGATGTGTGACACTAATGCAGTCTTTCTCTCTCTTTCTCTCCTCTGCTGTCCGGGAACAGAAGAGTACGCTGTGGAAGGTAAGCCGCTGATTAATAACGGTTAATGATGGTGTGTGATGGTGAGGATTGGTGTCGGCAGCAGCCAGGCCGCTCTCAGATTGGACTGCGGTTTTGGCGACTTCTGGGGGCTTTGATTTGCTGCGAAGCGATATTTACTCTTCCTCCTTTGTTTCTTTTCTTCTTATGAGTTGGTTTGATTTTTACTTTTCGATCAGTGGAGTGGCTCAGCGCTGTTGTTTTATGGCACGTTCAGCCTGTAGATGGCTTCTCTCACGATTGGCTGAAGCAGGTGCGTGAGGTCAAAGGTTAAACCCTCCCGACGGTGTCACTCTGACGGATACGGCGTGAGACCAAACTCCGCTCGCGTCCGTCGAGGGCCAGATGTATTTACCCATAATTCCCCTGCAGGCTGGATTTGTCTGCGTAATTGATGGCGCTGTGCTTCTCTCAGGTGTGTGTTTGAGGATAAGGCGCAGATATCTGGATGTTTTCCCACTATCAGGACGCTGCTGATGGATTACCCTTCTCTACCCAGCATGCCTCGGGAGGCATGTCGCTATGGCAACAGAGCGTGTGTGCTTGAGCTGATGATGATGATGACGGCAGAACACTCTTCGATGGCATGTGTTATTGTTTTCCAGACAGATTGATTTGCACAAATCTGATAATAGCAAAAGCTGGAAATCTGCATTAACATCTGAGCTTCAGCACCATTTGATATCATTTTCAGGCATATCAATTTTCACATCACAATAATTGAAGCTTTTATTACGGCATTGAATTATGTTACAAAAACATTAAGCCTTTTCATCTTAATAACAATTTGAACAACAAGAAGAGCATTTGAATACAATAAAACAATAGACAATAAAACTGTATGAAGTCAATAAATGTTTCAAACAGATCACAGCTATAGAGAACAATAACCATTTTCAGCCATTTCTGGGCTAGCCTGGTTCAGTTTAGATTAAAATGTAAAAATGTGTAAGTGTAAACAAAAGTTAGCAAATAAATATGAAGTCTTTAAGTGTTTGATGAATACGATAGTGAAGAACTCCTTGAGAATGTGCAGCACTGCTGTGTTTGGAGAGTCGAATGGGTTTGGAAAAACACAACTGAGAGTAAATGCTGGCAGAAGTTGTGTTTCTTTAAAGCTGTAAGTGTGAATCCTGACGCTCAGCAGCACATCATCAGATTGAACTCTGTCTGACATCTGACTTTTCTCATTCTCTGAGTCGTGCAGCTTCTGCAAGGAGGGAGAAACAGTTGATTATTTCAGAACCTTGTGGACAGAAGCTGTTTGGATCAGGTCTGAAACTGGTTTTGTGGCTGTTCTGATTGAAGCGGGTGACATTTGCTGGCGTTGTGCGGGTCAGTCAGTAAACTAGAGAGGCCTTGATGTGAGAATGTCAGTACTGGACACTGGAGACTCCAGACTCTAGAGATCTCAGCACTGACCTGGACACGATCAGCTGTCTGAGCTACAGAAGCGGTCAGTCATTAAAGCATCTTCTGCATGAATATGTGCATCTGTAAGATACAGACGAGCGGCACTGGAACTCACATAAACACTGAAAATACTGATTAGATCATTCCTGCAAATGCCAGAAGACTAGTACTGGACATTAATGTGGTAATTAGTATGCAAACCTCTGATATTTGAAGAGTCAGCTCATTTTTGCCCGTTATATGGCTGATTATCTATGATTTAACTAAACCTGCAAGACTTCATTAGATTCTTACCTGGAGTGCAAAAAGGCTATTTTGTTAATCAGCTTCAGGTCTTGAAACGCTTTGATCATCTTCAGAACGAGTTTCATTACATTTACATGCATGCATTTGGCAGATGCTTTTATCCAAAGTGACTTTTGAGAAACGTCTCCATGTGTGTGTTTTTTCCCCCCCATATAATGAAGGTCAATGGGGTCCAGTGTTGTTTGGTTCCCAACATTCTTCAAAATATCTTCTTTTGTGAAAGTCATACAGATTAACATTAGCGTGAGTTAATGATGTAAGAAAGATCATTTGTGGATGATAATTCCTGTTTCATTTTCAGGTACAAATCCTTTTTTATGCTTCTAATCAGTTCCAAATCTCAGGTTTCAGTTTTATTTTCAGTTAGCAAAATCAATTTTTGTTGTAGAATTTTTCTTGATCAAAATAAATTGCTCTGAAGAGGTTTTGAAGCCAGACAGACCTTTATTAACAAGTTTGACAAAGGCCGAGTAATGTTTGCAAACACCACTCCAGAATATGTTTAACACTCTTTTATATATATATATATATATATATATATATATATATATATATATATATATATATATATACACGCCTGAAGCTGTTCACAGTATTCCATATATGCACCATTGTATTTCCATATTTGAGTTCTTGAAGGATGATCAGTAGCTGTCATGTATGTATTTCTAGTTGCTGAACTGATTCCGTCCATATATGAGTGTTTTTCAAGCTTGAAATAGTTCACTCTGTTCTAGGCTCACTGCAGTCCTTAACACACAGTCAAATTAATAATAGTAGAATAATTTCCTCTTACGTAGATCTATAGCTCTATGTATTATATTGAATAAAGTATAAAAAAAAAATTCTACATTTTCAGGCACAATGTTTCTTTCCAATTTTTCGATCTTCTGTCCTGGTCTTGTCATGGGGTGCGGATGTGGAAATTGGCTGTGACAAATGCGAATGGTAAATGGCTGGATAGCCCGCCGGTTATTATGAGTGAGTTAATGAAGGTGCGGTTCCTCCCCGGACAGCTGTACTCGAGCCGGGTGGTTAATTGTTGACCAACCTAGATTTTGGCCCAAGCAATCGGCTCAGTCTTGGATGCCCTATTTTCAGGGGTTCGTCTAATTAGCGGCTCTGACCGGGCCTCAGAAGGTGTGGTTAGATTGATGGGTTTGAGCGTCTCTCAGGTGCCCGTGGGGAAGGAGGCTCTCGTCTGCCAGAGAAAAGCCCTGCAAATGGATGATCCGGGAACACCGTGACCCCGTTCCGCTCTGAAACCGGTCATGTGTGTTTCCTAACCGGACACAAGCGCAGAACGTACAGGAACTTCGCCCGGAATAAGCATTTTAGCCGTTTGTTCATCAGTAATTCATGGGAGCTCAGAAAAGCTGTTTCTTCTGGTCACGGCTGATTGGTTTGTTTGTCTGACTGACTGTAGATCTGGCGATCGGCTGCTGTCCTTATCTGGCCGATCCCAGCTAATGATCGTTCCCTCTGGAACATTCGGGATTAAACCTCATGACGGTTGGAGGATCTTGGATATTTCCTCCTCTCTTGGCCGTAAAATGGAAGGCTGATGTCCTCTGTAGATATGAGATTAAAGTTTGCCGTTATCACAGATTAGAGTGGATCAACTAAACCAGATTATGGATTAGTTCAGAACATTCTCCAGAGCGGACCAGAGTGAATTTTTGTCATTCTGTATGTTACGGGTTTACAGATGAGACTGTTTGTTGTGGTTCCTTGTAGAAATGAGAAGATATCGGTGTCTTGTATAAGTCTGGCTTTGGTTTGATCTAACACCGATCATAGAACTGAATCCATTAATATAATGATGTTTCACTCGTCTAGTTGTGTGTTTGTCGTTTATAAAACAGCAGTGGTGAACAGAGTCATCTGTCGTTTGAAGTTCGTGCAGATATTTGATAAATGTGATGACATGTCTTTATCTCTTTCCCCGCCAAACACAGAATTTTCCATGTTTCCATGTTTTCAGTGTTATACACTCGGGCCGCTATTAGACATCTCCTGAGTCTAGAACGTGCCGATCAAAAACACAAACGAAGAAGACGCAGAAATGAGCAGTCTCATCAACACTAAGCTGCATATAAATGAAAACTGCCTAATGTTAGCGAGTTAAATGTTGATCCAGGAAGAGGTAAAGGACTGTGCAAGCTTTAGCAGTGCTGATGATCTGCTGCATCTTTGCTTTGATCATCGTACTGAATATGATCCAAATGTAGTATTTGATAAAAATGCAATTTTCTTAGCTTTTTGCTCAAAATGTTTTTTTTTTTATTAAACCTACCTACATTCAAGTGTTGATATGAAAAGAATGCTTGAAGCTAGAATAACACAATTTTTTTGTTTGTTTTGTTTAAAAGTAGAGGGTCTGTTCTTTATTTTGGTGTATTGCATGTTCAGATATTCATACAACAAAATGTTCTGTGGGCCATGAAATTTTAGTGAAAATCACTGAGTGGCTCTTCAAATACTGACCCGTAGAAAGAATAATTGACCGTTTAAAGTAGTTGTCCATTCATGACTGGTTTTACTCGTGTTTACTTGTTTTATATTCCCATAATGCACTGCTGCACCATTCTGTAGCTCTGTGCTGATGCAGTTGTTCGGTCTCAGTTAATGTCCGTATTCTTCACTCTCTTCATTGATTTTCTTCTGTTGTCTTTCTCTTCTTGCTGTTGTTTCATCCATACACACCTTTAACCCTCGACGTCCGCGTGACCAGAGACAGAATGAAGCTTCAGAAACACATGAGTCACATGAAAAACAGCAGAGAGACCATGTGACTACAGCAAACCTGAGGCGTCCAATCAGCAGACAGCGTTTCACCCCACATTCATTCGTCTGCAGTCACACTGGAGCGTTAGTGAAGCCTTGAGAACTTTCTGGAATTAACAGATCATTTTCATTTATCAAACAAGCATTGTATATTTTTACATATTCATCAACTCAATGAAGGTCAAATACAGAAATACAGATGGTTCTTAGAGTAGTTTACAATGAACATTTGATTATTTTGACTGGTTTGTGTGTGTGTGTGTGTGTGTGTGTGTGTGTGTGTGTGTGTTTCCTGCTCTTCTTTCAGTTTGATGCTTTTTACTTTTGATCTGTTTCTATTTTTACATGTTCGAATCGCTGGAAGTCTGGATCCCTCTGCTGAAAAACCTTACTTATAGCTGTTTCAAATAGCTTTTGTGTAATTATAGGATGGATGTGGTGTATGGTTTATATTAATCAGAAAGTGAATCAGAAGATTCAGATCAGTGCTATCACAGATTTAGTCAGTGTGTGAAAACAGATGACGGGTCTGTCAAATTTATGTTGAAATTGTTTAAAATGATGCCTTGGGAATTAGCTGAAATGAAGTTTAAATAATAAAGCATCCAATGAAAATGTTTTTTTTTATGCTTTTAGTTTTAGTTAACTATAATAACCCTGTTCACAGCACATTGATTCAAAGCAGCTTCACAGAAAGTCAGCTTCACTGTAATGTCTGAGATGCTTTAGTGCTTTAATAAAGCAGGTCCTAGAGTCGAGCAGCCGGTCAGATTGGGAGCACTGATTTTCAGACAGTTTTGTTTTGAGTTAAAGCAGTAAGTGTGTGTTCATTCACAGTCATCATACACACACACACACACACACACACACACACACACACACACAAGCATCTGGAGCGGTGAATGCCTGAATTACCCACGTGTCTCTCTGATGAAACTCTTCAATCCGTCACATTGAAAAGCCTTTCACGCGTATTTTATGATGATTTTAAAGCGACTCGTCCTCCGTGTAAATGTCATACGCTTGCTGTAATTGCTCTGACCTTTGGAGCGCTTCAGTGTGGGCAAACATGTCATGTGACGACCTGCAGCGGGAAATGACATGTCTCCATCCTGTGATGTAATGACCGAGTGACACGTCTGCACACGTGTGTGTTAAACACACTTTAAGTGTTTTACTGGGAGTAAACGTGAGGAAAGAGTAGCTGATCTCATACTCACAAACTCGTCGGTCTTGCTCATTAAACAGAGGTGATTGACTAATATTCTAGACAGCCCATGCCATACTTTCCTCATTCTAGAGTACATTATTTAGTCCCCATAGATCTGTACACACTTAATTCAAGTAAGACTATATCTAACCAGTCATGACCATTACTGTAGAACCAAGTTGACCAACTTAACTTCCTCTAATAGTAACCTTATATAATCATGCCATTATTTCTCACATACACTTAGTTAGAATAATATTACAATAATCAGAGGTTGAGGCTGACCTGAATTTAGGTTGGTCAACAACACTCTGTTGCTCTAAACAGAAAAACCCATTATTAGCCTCTATAGTCTAAGGATGCATAACTAATGCCAATGTGTTAGTCAGAGCTCTAAAACATCATTTCAGTCCATTACTAACCTGAGCGCAGATTTGCAGTGTTATGGACTTAACGTAATCTCAGAGTAATTCAGAACAAAGTCAAATGTAACAATTTATTATCAGTGAGGTAAATATGTATTATGCCAATCATATATACAATTCAGAGATATCAGATCAAATCAATACAAAACATCAAATTTTCAAAGATAAATCTAAGAGTAATGGATGCATAACTGACTTTCAGAAAAATACATAGTACAAAGTGTATAGATACACTTTATTGTTCGTATCTCATAAAATCAAAGTCGTGGGAAGGGAAAACGGAAGTCGTGGCCTAATGGTTAGAGAGTCGGACTCGTAATCGAAAGGTTGCAAGTTCGAGTCTCAGGTCCAACAGGGATTGTAGGTGGGGGAAGTGAATGTCCAGCACTCTCTCCACCCTCAATACCACGACTGAGGTGCCCTTGAGCAAGGCACCGGACCCCCAACTGCTCCCCGGGCGCCGCAGCATAAATGGCTGCCCACTGCTCCGTGTGTGTGTTCACTGCTGTGTGTGTGCATTTTGGATGGGTCAAATGCAGAGCACAAATTCTGAGTATGGGTCACCATACTTGGTCGTATGTCATGTCTCTCACTCTCAAATCAAAGGTTCTCCAAGTCTTACAAAATGAAAACACACACACATGTGTAGAGTATTTGGAAACTCAAGTCACTTATCAACATGCATGAATTTTGTTGCATTAGATGGAAAATGTCAAAGCAAGTGGCATCAGTGCTGAAGTGATACTGGAGCTTTTCTGTTCACTAAACCTCATCTTCCTGAGCCGCTCTGTAAATGATCAGGAAGCAGCTGATCTCCAGCTGATTTTCATGGATGAGTGAAGTCAGATCAAGGTTTCCCAGCAGAGGAATCATTAATGTACTTCATCAAACTGACTCAAGTTCATGAGGTTTGACTAAGAGTGCACTCCTAATATACTTCTTTAAAATAAATGCCACTTGTTTCAATATTTTGTTATAAAATGCAAGGACATTTATACAGTTTTTAAGTTGTGGTTTAGCTATCCAAACACAGTCAGCAGCTGAAACACCTGATCTGAGTCCAGTTTCCTCGAGTCTGGGACTGAGACTGAAGTGCCCTTACGCAACAAAAATATATTTCTCAATATATTACGTGACAATATATTTCATGTGTCTCCATATATTGTGAAATTTACATAGTAATATATCAT
>JAFVLL020007444.1:0-24229 GCA_021397915.2 Tor tambroides
ACAGGTGATGGAGATTTACCGCTAATCAAAGAACCGGCTTTACTGACGAGATGCGCATGCATATCGCATGAGATATATCGCCCAGCCCTATATTTAAAAGATACAAAAGAGGAATTAGAGAGAATCAATAAATGATGAATAACTTATTTCTATTGTGTGAATAATATGTAATCATGTAATCCATAAAAAAGTAACTGTAGTCTGATTATGAGTATTTTAAAATGTAACTTACTCTAATTACAAGTACTTAATTTTTTGGAATCTGATTACGTAATCCAGGCCTACATGTAATCAGTTACCCATCTCTGTTGTTTGGGTTTTCGTTATAATAAAAACTACAGCATAAACTGTTATCATATCCATAATATTTCCAGGTAAAATCCGCAAAACCAACTATCAACACAACTCCACCGAAAACCTATAACCATCTTCTTGTCAAACTGAAGAAACGACAGGTAGGAAAGCTGAACTACCACCAGATGTCGACATTTCCACCGTTTAACTGCAAAAATGGAAAGCTCGGGAAACGCATGTATGTTAATCTTTAGTAAACAAATCTGAGAAATCATTCTCTCGTCTATCATAACCAGCTTGAAGAAGAACGGGTTTCGAGAATCAAAAGAGAAAATCACATGCTTCTCGACAAAATGTCCCATATAATGCAGACCAGCGGAGGAGTTGACTGTAGAAATGACCATGTAAAGAAAAGGTATAATATATACAACAATATAATATTAAATAAACTTCTATAATATTTAAACATTTATATCGCACTTCATGGTTTCCGTTTCAGTCTTGGCTCAGAAAAAAGACAGCAGGAGCTGCTTCGCATCACTAAAGAGAATCAGCGTATCCTTCAGCGTTTGTCCACCTGCAGGCCCCGTTACAGCGTTCAGCTGTGGCACGAGCAGTGGCTCGAAAACCTTGAGCTCATGGACACCATAGGGAGATATCCGCGTCTGTACGCAGCACATGTGAGCAAATCATTTCTAAAATGTACAGTAGAGCAGATATTTCCCATTTTGTCCGGTTATACTCACGTAAGCATACGTAGCCTAATATTTATTTGATACATTTTTTGCCTACGCTTGTACTTCTTAATGCATACTGTATTCCTGCATACTCTGACTTGAGTTTTTTCATATTATGTGTCATTAAAGGGATCCTCCTTGCCACCAATTTCAGCAGAGAGACATGGGAAGGTAGAGAACAAGAAAACTGCAAGAAATGAGCATGAACTGTCTACTAACATAAGGGATGAGAGAAAGGAATGTGATGAGAAGACAAAATCTGAACACAAATTTACATCAGAAGATGAAGCCTAATTCATGCAAAATATGGTGTAAATCTTAAATATAAAATCAATTGTTTTTCTATATCTCTAGAAGACTAGAAATATTCTTAGTGAATTAGCCTAAGTGATGCCACTGCTGTGGCTAACGTTACTGTTTTTCTTTTATTGCTCATTTGATGTTTTTTTTATTCTAAATTTTTATTTATTATTAACCTCGTACAATATACACATCCCCTGTACAAGTTTAAATCTAAATAAAAGCCTTAAACCAATTATGTCTGACAATATGACTTTTCTAAAGAAACTAATTAAACATTCATTTGACACTTTATCTACACATTCTGTGTGCTTATATGAAGGTGGTTTATGAATTATTAAACTGTAGATTAGAAGCTTAATTAAATGTCTAAAATATTATAATGAGTATTTTAAAATGACACGCGCATTCTTTTTTATCGATTAGCTATCGATTATGCCTGACTTTGCGATCACGAGAAGCGCTATCTATCATAACACTGCTCGAACTCTCTGTGATCGACTTAGCAGGTCTGATCAAGTCACCGAACATCACAAGGGTGGAATTAACCGAAAATGTGTTTCGGTTAAATGAATTAAACATTTATGACATCTCTAAACAACGAACATAGACATGGTGTAAAAAAGGCGGCACAGGTATGTCTAACATTTATGTTATGCCGTGATGATACATGTATGTAGGTATTAGTTTATCAGACAGCTAGCTTTGCTAACTTTACTGGGGCCTTTAATAGATGAAACAGGAAATTTGACATTGTGGTCGAAAACTAACGCATGAGATAAATATATATTATAAGATAACAACAAGCAATACTGAAAAACTGTGTCTAAATGATAAGCCTAGCAGATTAAATGGATGAGATACTTTCAGATAACAACAGTCTACAGCAACATCACTGCTTAAATGCGACATAGCTCAGTATGTATCTGTATTTATTAGCTCTGTTGCGTTCTATTGTGTGTTAGTATATTCGCTTATGAGCATTTTGCAATAACGTTACGTTAAAATTATTATTTATGTTGTGTCTCATCCACTTCACACATGATCTGTTATGAATTCGCTAAAACAATAACACAGCAGAGCTCTTTTCTACCGTGTTTGTAGTAATGATGCACATGCATGGTTAACAGTCGTAAAATTAGCTGAACGTGTATGTGATTAAAACAAATATAATAAACCGCCAGCGTAATGCGAGTTTACGTGTCCTACTATGGCGAAGGCTTTGTTCCTGAATGTTAATGACGTATTAGGCGGGTTCGTGAATAAGAGGAAGGTTTGGCTCAGGAATATTAAGTATGTTAGCTGATTGGACGCTCTTATCGGTTAGGTCAGAATAAAATAGTTATTATTCATGAGCAGGCCTTCGCCATAGTACCGGTCTCTAGGAATCACATGACATATTAAAACTCGTGTTTGTGTTGTTTTCATTTTCCGGCCTTTTTGTGCCATTCCTCTATCCATATTACTTGGCCACTTACAGCTAGTTAGTCAAGTGCCCATCCTGTTTCTGAAATGAGTGGATAATAGATATTCAGTACTGTAACGTTAGTGATTTGTTATCACTTATCAGTTTTTCTGATTCTTTTTCTGAACTGATATCACATTGGCCAGAAGTTCTTTTGTTATAAATGCAACTTCTCTTTTACAGTCTGCCTTGTGATCTTTTTTTGTAGTCAGCAAGTCTGTTCACATGTCTTCATTTATAGTATTTTGTAGTTAGGTTCACATTATATAGCTCACATGACTGACTTCTGCATTAACTTCAGTGCTTTAGCCTAGAATTACTGACCCAATAGTATCCATCAGGGTTACATTACTGAGACATTATTTATTTAGATACTTAGAGTACCAAACCAATGTTTATTTAGTATACACATATAATCAAACATACATTATTGTATTTGGAATTAGATTGGATTGAGTCTGGTTTGGATTGTCCCTCAGGGGCAGTGACATGGCTGCTGAAGACAAGGCTTCCTCCTCGTCCTCTGCGATGGACTGGAGCTCCGAGCCGCCACTCTCTCCCACCAGTCCCTCCCATCTCACGCACTTCAAACCCCTGACCCCCGAGCAGGACGAGCCACCCCTGCGCTCTGCCTACAGCTCCTTCGTCAGTCTGTTCCGCTTCAGCAAAGGTGAAACAGATTTTTTTCATGCCATTGTGTCGTAATCAACATCTGTACCTGCATTTCCTTTTTTGTAAATCATGAAGTTGGTTTCAAAGGTTCACTGTTTGTTTTCTGCCATCAAACACCGATTCATGGATATCATCCTCCATTAAACTGCTTTATGCAATTATGCGAATGTAGTCCTTTTTAATGGGTCGATAGCATTTATTTGGAAATTGGATGCATAGTACTTTGTATTCCTGATTGACTGTTTGGTTGCACATTTAAAGCATAAAAATTTGTAGCATTTTAATAACTTGAATTTGATTTCTGGAATAAAAGTAAAAGGGTTACATGAAGTAGCCATTCTAGTTTTAGAGAATGTGCTCTACTGAATATTCCAGAAAGCCAATGTACCAAGAACGCAGTGCCCATTCTGCAAGCTTTCATGTGTTTTTTTTTTTTTTTTAACTCTCATAGTTTTTTTGTTTGTTTGTTTGTTTGTTTTTGGGTTTTTCTGTCCCTGTGTATAATATCAACGGAACATTCCTGCTGGAAGCCCTGCTGTACAAGAGTGAAAGTGGACCCATTAATATGAAATTATAATAAGACATAAAGCTTTAAGAAATAATATTTAGGTGCATCCTGTCCAGCGCATAGGAGTTTTACTCAGAACTGTTCATAGGGCTAAAAGGAATAGATGATCCCTATTAAAGTAATAGTTCACTTTACATTAAGGAGTAAACGGCTTACTGTGAGGAAATGATGTGCCCTAAGAACACTGAAGAGAAGTGCATTAATGCAAGTGCATTAATTATGAAATAGATGATACTCTAGTGGATTTAACAATAGTTCAACATTTGCATTTGTGTTGGACATTTGATGATTTTGTTTAGGTAATATATTTGATCAGGTCACTGGAGCTGAAGAAATACTCTGACATACTACAACAGAGAAATGTCAGGAATTCAAATTTAGTTTCTTTAAATATTATTCTTGATGTATTGATTTACAGTTAATCAGTATGAGAATCCATAAAATTTTAAATTCATTTTAAGTACATTTTTTAATAGTGATCAACTCTCTAATCTCTCCCTTTCATTCCTTTTAGAAAAAACAGGTGCAAACATTGCACCAGCAAAAAAGCTTGCTAAACTTGGTAAGTTTAGATTTTGTACGGAAATACAAGTAGAGAAAAAATTAATAACTGGGGAAAAAATTATTACGGGAAAAGAAGAAATGTCAGCACAATGCAAATTCTTTCTTCAAATCAGCCAATCAGCACAAAATTTGAAATGTTCTACCTTTTGACGGAGACAGAGCTTTTCTGTTGGTTTCAATTGTTCAGAGGAAGGACGGCCTCCTTCAGTGACCGAGAAAAGTCAGTCAGCTTCTTCATCACCGCAGGGGCCACGGCGCAACTGGGCAAGTCCCTCCCATTCCATACATGGCTCCGAACCCCACAGGAAACATTCAGAACTTCTCAGAAGAACATCCACAGCTTCAGGTACAAAAACACAAGATTGCATATACGGTTGTCTTTTTTCAGCTGTCCACAGTTATCGTCTAGGTTTTTACTTTCTTTTTTGTTTTTTACATTGTATCTGTTCTTCTATAGAAGAGAATGCTAAAATCATTAGTTTTTTCCATAGACAAAACCATTGTTCTGTATTCCTCAAAACATGTTCTTGCTAGAGTTAGAAAGGCCAATAATATAAGTGGTCTCTTTGATTGATGACTAGTCACTGCAGCGTGGTTCTCACAGGGTTTATCATTGAAGAGAACAGTGATTCGAAGGCTAGACTCTGCCCTCATATGATCCATACCACTCTCAGGAGGGCCACTGGACATTTACTATTAGTGAAAATACAGGCAACGGTTCAGTAAATCCTTGAAACAGTTTTTGTTTGGCTGTAAACCTGGAAAACTACATTCTGGAGTTATGACTATAATTCAAGTGGTTAACAAGTATTGTGAACCATCACTTTTTATTTGGAAATTGCAAGATGATTTCAAGATGACTAGAAGCTGAATATTTTGTGAGTGCTGATTGAGTTTTACGATAAAATATTGCAGGTGAAGAAATCTTTTAGGCTAAAGTTGTTGTATGTTCCTTTTTGTTCACAGTGGACTGGGAAGGTGAGGATTCTTTATTTTATTTCATATGTATGAAGTCAGTTTCATATAGACCTAAAATCTGCTTCAATTCATCAACACCGAGTTGAATTTTGTGTGTATTCTGCAAAAAGAAAATATTTTCTTTATCAGTATTTTGTATTGTTTTAGAAATAAAAATCTTTAAATAAGAATATACCATTTCTTGAGAAACAAATATACTAAGATTTGCTTTCAGAGAATATATCTTTAATTGCAGTAGGTTATTTTTTCTTAACACACTGCCAAATAGCTTTGTCTTATTTTAAACAACCCCCACCAAAAAAACAACTGGCAAATTTGTTGAGGTAAACTTGTTTCTCTGAAAACATGAATCTTACACTCAGTTATATTTATTTAGTTTTAAGGATATTTAGATATGCTTACTGTAAAGACCTATATAAATACTGATTAAGAAAATTAATTTTGCAGCATATAGTTTTAAATTAATCACATTTGTTGCATGTGAAAGAATGCGTCAACGGTTTGAGCTGAACATTTTGGTTATAAGCTTTAGTTGTCAGTCTTAGTAATTTCACATGCTTTATTCATTCATAGTCTACTCATGAGAATCATAATCCCACAAAATTTCCTGAAAATCCTGACCTATGGTGGCTGACATAAGCAATCACTGACAGGATAAAGACTGCTGGTGGATATTTGACTGCAGGCTTTGGTTTTGAATGAGCATGTGTGTCATGCATTTTCACCTGTATATTGTACTTTAGAGTAAGTAACATTTTGTTTTGTATTTGACTGGGGCTTTTTTGTTTATTTGCATTTATAGAGGGTCGACGGAAATCAGAAGCTCCTCTGGGCAGCCACGATCCTCGAACAGCTGTCCAGCTGCGCACAGCCCTCAAGAGACTCAAGGAGATCATGGAAGGGAAAAGTCAGGTATTGATTTCCAGTGAACTAGCTGTATCTGTATTTTTAAGGGTTTTTAAGATGAATGTCATTGGAAAAAAAATCTCATGTTTGAGTATTTTTTGCATGTTTATATACAGATGACCCTAAGCTTATAGACAAAAGAGCCTACTCACATTCTCCAGAATACACAGAGTACAAAAGTGGTGGGTTGCAGTGGATTGTAACAGATATTAATCATGTTTTTATGTTCCAGGACAGTGATCTGAAACAGTACTGGATGCCGGACAGCCAGTGTAAGGAGTGCTATGACTGCAACGAAAAATTCACAACCTTTCGACGCCGTCACCATTGTCGACTCTGTGGTCAAATCTTCTGCAGCCGATGCTGCAACCAGGAAATTCCTGGCAAGTTCATGGGCTATACGGGTGAGTGTTGGTGTGGTGTTCGCTGTGGGGAGCGAGGTTTTTCATTCTGACCACTGGTTTGTGGACATAGCCTCTTTGAAGAGGCTTTCGACAAGAAGATGAGCAGCTATTTCAGATAAAAGAGTAAGACTACCCCTAGCATGCTGCGTGCGTTTGCAGTGGTTTGACATTTTTGCGTTTTGATTTAAATGGGTTGTAGAGTGACTTTTGAACTTTGAAGACTAACTGGTTTGATTTTGAAAAAGGTAAGAATTTGTGTGTGCACTTTGACCTTTTAGGAGGTGGTATTGGTACCTACCTAAAAAGCAACATTTCTTCTTCAGTATTTTGCAGATATTGTTTTGCTGTAAACTCATCTGACCTACTCTGATTGTGACGTTCAGTTAGATTACATTCTCTGAGAAACTGTTACTTTGGTTTTTCTTATAATCATGTTGGTTTTGGACCCCAAACATTTAGCTATAGACCTTTTCAGGATACGCTCTCTGCCAACTTCTCTAATCTTGTCTCTTTTGGCTTTCCCCCCCCCCATACTGCAGGTGATTTACGGGCTTGTACATACTGTCGTAAGATAGCATTGAGCTACGCTCACTCAGCTGACTCGAGCTCCATCGGAGAAGATCTCAGCGCCCTGTCAGACTCGCCCTGCTCTGTGTGTGTTCTGGAGCCCACCGAACCACGCACACCTGTGGGGGGCCGCAAAGCCAGCCGGAACATCTTCCTGGAAGAGGACCTGGCCTGGCAAAGGTGAAACACTGAGAGAATCAGAAAAGGGCAGGGGCATAAGACATATCTATTCTATTGTTCCTGCTCACTTTACCTTATCCCTCTGGTGTTTCTCTGCTCTGTTTTAACTCTGCTTTCTTACCATGATCATTGCTCTCGCTGTTTATCTCTTTCACTTGAGGATTGGCCCTTACAGTTCCATCTAGTCAAGTAGCTGCCTGATGATTTAGGATTTTTCTTCTGCTCCTCATCTAAAGCATAGAAACAAAATTTGTAGTTAACAAATAACATGGGATGTACAAGGAAAAGTGTACAATTTAGATTCTTTGATGTTTATATCCATTAAAATAGTTTGCTGTTAAAATTGTTTTAAATGGAGTAAAGAGTGTTGCTGGTTAAATCTTTTTTGGGATTAAATTTCACCCCCAAAAATCATACATTTTAAAAAATGTACAATTTTGAGAAAACAATTGAAATTACAAAAAATAATGAAAACTGTTTAATGCTTAGCGCATAAAAGTAATGTTACAGTACAAAAAACTCACTGTCCTAAAAAGTTCAAATTTCTTTATGCAAAATGTAATTTGGTAACACTTTATTTTAAGGTGTCCTTGTTACATGTTACTTGTACTTACTATTATAATAACAATTAATTATGCATAATTACATGCAAGTAACCCTAAGCCAAACACTAACTATGTAGTAAGTACATGTAGTTAGTAAATATTACTCAGTACTTAAATGTATAATTACACTGTAACATGGGCAGCTTAAAATAAAATGTAACCTGTAATTTCCTTTTTATTTTTGGAGTAAAATATGATCTGGACATGTTTTCTTGAGATTTACCTTGCTAGCGTCGTGGACTGGCAGACAGTATTTAGACAGCGTGGACACCTCTATTGTTTTTTCATATGTTGTAATCACACCTCCATGCTGTGTATGTTTCTTTTTTTATTGTACTGTAGTCAGTGTTCACTCATTTATGAATTATTATTGCCACCAAGCTTTTTAATCTGACAGTAAATCATTCCAATTTGTTTTTGCATTCAGGACGGAATTTCCCTCTTGACATACCAAATTACGTAAAACAGTCACAGGATTACTGTAATGCAAATGAACTTTAATTCTCTCTGCTCGCCTATATTCAATCAGCTGGCTCCTTCTGCTCTTGTGTTGTGAGTCTGTCTCAATGCTCATCTTTTCTCCTTTCTCTCTCCATGCATAGAAAAAATTCCATTGGGATGAGGAAGAAGTGAGTTTTAGTGTTACTTTTGTTTTGCATGACCTCCTAGTGAAGACATGCTGCTGCTCTTAAGTGTGGCTCTGTTTCATGCATAGCTTGAGTGTCATTTATTTATGTAGTATTTCACAGGGACATGGTTAAGCTGTTGCTGAGGTTTATTTGTGTGTATATGTGTGATTACTCTAGTCATCAGGAATCTCAGAACAGTGGTCTCAGTTCCAGACTTACAGCAGTCCAGGAGGATATGGGCAAGTCACCAGCCAGAAAAAGGTGTCTATTGTTTATTTTAGTCAAAGATATTTTTGTTCATTTCAGCACTTATTTTTATAGACTATAAATACAATATTTTATTTCATGTGTTAAGGTCAGCTAGTGTGACCAACTTGTCCTTGGACCGTTCCGGCTCATCCATGGTTCCTGCTTACGAGAGTTCGGTTAGCCCACAAAACAGCCGGGCCCTATCCAAGATTGACCACAATGAAGAGGAGAGAAAGATCCTTCTGGTAACAACTGTCTTTTACAGGTTCCTTCTCAACTTTACTTCACTTTCGAGTTGTTATTATAACAGCTGGTTATCTTGTAGGATTCTTCTCAACTTAAAGATCTATGGAAGAAAATTTGCCACAACAGTACAGGAATGGAGTTCCAGGACCATCGGTACTGGCTGCGCACTTACCCCAACTGCATTGTGGGTAAAGAGCTGGTCAACTGGCTCTTACGAAATGGGACTATTTCAACTAGGTAAGAACCAATAAAACTGGTTTTGACAGTTTTATTTTCGGTTCATTACAACTTCAAGCATGGTCAGATGCTTAATTGTATGCTATTAAATTGTTTTAATTCCTCTTCGTTCTTCCAACACAGAGCTCAGGCCATAGCTATTGGACAGGCGTTGGTAGATGGCCGATGGCTTGACTGTGTCACTCATCATGATCAAATCTTCCGTGATGAGTATGCCCTATATCGCCCCCTCCAGGTGAGAAGAAGTATTCTGTGGCAGGCTTATATTTGGACAGTTGTTTAACTCTTGTGCATTCTTTGGGACATTTTTGTCTTTTTAATTTTTTTTTTATTATTTTGGCTGTGTTAAAAGGATAGTTCTCCCCAAAATAAAAAAAAAAATCTGTCATCATTTACTCTCCCTCATGTTTTTCCAAACCTGTATGAGACAAGAAAAGAAGATATTCTGAAGAATGTTGCTAAACAAACAGTTGACTTCATTGACTTCCATAGCATTTTTTCTAACATTGCAACATTTTCAAAAAATAGTTAAACTTAAGACCTTGAGAACAAAATTGAAGCAATGAATTAAAGCAATGATAAAAGGCCAACTGAATTGAAATACAGTAATTTGATTATAATAGTGTGGATGTATTGGTATGGATGTATGTACTGAGAAGTGTGTGTGTGTTTGTTTGTTTGCAATAATCTGACTGTAATAATCCAGAAAAAAATCTTCTTATCATTTACTAAGCATTAACTGGGTTTTAAAGGGTTAAAATGCTGAAAATGAATGAATTTTTGGTAGTTACAGTTGGGACTGATGTTGGTAAAAGATCTGAAAATGAGTGAAAGTGGAAAAAAATAATGATTCTGACTTGTCTTGTGTATTGTGAAGAGAACTATATAAAACCAAACTGGGTTTGATTTTATCATCCTTTAGTCATCACCTTACTAATGTGTTTGTTGAATTTCAGAGCACAGAGTTCTCAGAAACACCTTCTCCAGACAGCGAGAGTGTGAATTCCTTGGAGGGACACTCTGAACCTTCATGGTTTAAAGACATCAAGTTTGACGACAGTGACACTGAGCAGCTAGCTGATGACAATGATTATGTCACACCGAGTAAGTATCCCAAGAATGTTAGCATCCTATAGCAGTCAGTATGTCTTTGCCTCACCAACTTGCTGGCCCCCTCTCACAATTTTTCAGATTCGGCCAGCCCCAGCAAAAGAACGTCTGTCAGCAGTTTCCACTCTGCAGTGGACAGTGACTCAGCCGCCTCCATCAACATAAACGTGGAGCAGGACAATGTCAATTTCCACATCAAGAAGCAGGCCAAGTACCCACATGTGCCTCCTTACCCAGCCGAGCAAAAAAGTATGGAGCCCCATGACCCCTTCACCCCAGAAACCGACATCCATGCACCAAGTGAGGAGAGGCGGAGAGGCCCATTGGCCATCCTGGTTTGCCTCAGTCTGCTTGAGAAGCAGCACTAACTCACTGGCTCTGTTCCAAACCCTAGTGAGCTGCATCACTCTACATAGGCAGCTACCTAGCTAACTGCAAAGAAACCTCAATGAAGACTTATTAAAGGTGTAGCAATTTAACATTCAGGGTCAAAGAGTAGTTTTAAATGTGCAAAAAAATTGCTTGATTGACAATTTAAGTTATGAACAATTTAATTACCCATAAGGGGGCAAAAAAAACATAAAATGATTTTTTAAAAAAGGTATAACATGACCTCTTTAATAAGTACAAAATTAATTGTATTTATTATTAATTTTAATTGTTTTTAAACAAATTCTAACTTTGATTAAAAAAAATAATAATAATCTGGCATATGGATTCTGGGATTGCTTTATGCTTGAAGAATACATGTGCCACTGCCTTAGACTGAAGCTAAAATGAGGCATCTTATGAGACAGCCTAACTTTACTGCTTTATATTTGTAGCAGGCTTTGCGTCAGGGCATGGTGTTGATGTCTGTAAATCTTATCTACTGTAGGTAGGCAGCTCACTATGGTTTGGAACAGAACCAATGTCTTGCTGATCTGAGACTCACCATTCAATACTAGTCCGACCCTCCAAACTATAATTAACAATTGAAGTAACAGCCCTAACTATGGCATATAGTCCAGCATGAATGATTTTTTTCCTTCCCAGCCTCACATGGTTTCCCTTCCCAGTACAGAATTTCATATTAATACATTTCCAGTTTGTCATACTACCTCACAAGCATGGCTTGCTGCTACGTCATGCGTGCCTCACAGTTGCAAAGCAGTAACACTGACTTCCACTTCCTCAAAATTACTGTTGAAGCTAATTCACTGTCATGTACCAGACTGTGGCATGGTTTTATAGTAGCATTTACTCTAATTAACATTTCTTTTCATTATATGTTAAATCTATATAAATTAGTGTACTCTGATGTCTACACCTGGCTGTTCTGTCTCACATGCACTCTCTCTCTCTACGTCAGTGGAAGTCCTGCTTTCTGAAGATGGAGGTCAACATATATCCATCAGTGATGCCTTCATTAAAGGTAATTGTTTCTCGCATCCTTTATTATAGTTTGTTACAATACTTCCATTCAAAAGTTTGGAATCATTAAGACATGTATGGTTAAGTTGAAGCTTAAAGTTTAATTTTAAATTTCAAATCTAAAACTGGTGAGTAAAAGCAAAAGGACAGAATGGTCAAAAGAACCTAAAGATGGTAACGGATTATAAAAGAGTATTATGAATAGATAAATCAAAATTTGATCTGTTGTGGAAACCATTCGATCATAAGGTCTGTCAGAAATTCCCTACAAGCAAAGCACACCTATGGGAAGTGCAACAGAAAGCATGGGATGAAACTTCATTCTAGTTATTTTCATAAACTGACTGCTTAGGCATAAGGTCTGCAAAGTTGTCATTGCTGCAAGTGGAGGATTTTTCAATGAACAGAGAGTTTGAAGAACAGCATTAAGTAGATATAGTCATTTGTTATAATAAATGTCTTTACTTGGTTTCTCTTTTGTAAGTCACTTTGGATAAAAGTGTCTGCTAAATGCATACATGTATATGTACTTTTTGTCAATTTAATGTGTCCTTGGTGAGTAAAAATAACAATTTATATAAAAAAATGGTATAGTGTGCATGACCTATTGTCTCACCAATGCTAATGGGTTTTTCCTCTGTAGAGTCTCTGTTTAACCGGAGAGTTGAGGAGAAAGCTAAAGAGATGCTCTTCACACCTCTCGGCTGGCATCACAGCTCTCTGGACCAGCTGCGGGAAGAGAACGGGGAAAAGAAAGCGATGGAGCGTTTACTGTAAGATATCATAGGATTGCTATTTTTAAAGCATAAGATGTTATTTTTAGGTTGGTTACTTCTATTAATGTGCAATTAGGAGCAAAATACTTTAAAAAGAAAGTGTGGTCGAAAAATGTAATAATGACATGGTATCATTAAAATACTATAAATATAGTTCAGTGTCTACTTTATGGTCACACAGGCATTACATATAAATCACATGTTTAATGAGTTTAGGGACTTTTGGGAGCACACATCATGATTAATGCTTCCTCTTCAGGTCTGCTAATCACAGCCACATGATGGCGCTGCTGCAGCAGCTGCTGTACAGCGAATCACTGTCTCTCTCCTGGCGTGACATTATTGTGCCTGTGGTGAGGCAGGTTGTGCAGACGGTGCGGCCGGATGTGCGCAGCTGTGATGATGACATGGATATCCGTCAGTTTGTCCACATCAAGAAGGTGAGGAACACAATGGGCACAAAATCGATGAATCTAGTTCTACCAGACAAATGTCTAATATTTGCTTTTTCGTAGATTCCAGGAGGAAAGAAGTTTGACTCTTCTGTAGTGAACGGCTTTGTTTGCACAAAGAATATTGCACACAAAAAGGTTTGTATTGATTGAACATTATGCCACAGAGAAGGTCATGTAATATTTGTGCTAACAGTGCCGGGACTTTCTCAACAGATGAACCCTTATATCAAAAACCCCAAGATCCTTCTCCTCAAATGCTCCATTGAGTATCTATACAGAGAAGAGACTAAGTTCACTTCCATTGACCCAATTGTGTTACAGGTAACGGCCACTAACCCCTACATGATCTCTGTAAATATGATTTGCAAATTATCTTCAGAGAATACGCTAAAAATACAAGAATCTGAGAAATCGTTTAATTTGCAATTTGTGCTTTCCAGGAGCGTGAGTTTCTGAAGAACTATGTTCAGAGGATTGCTGACGTCCGACCAAACCTGGTTCTGGTGGAGAAGACTGTGTCTCGTATCGCTCAGGACATGCTACTGGAACACGGCATTAGCCTCGTGATTAATGTCAAACCTGTTAGTACCTTCTTCAAGGCGTTGTTTAAATATTATTCATCTTTTCAAAAATGTACTCCACATAGCTGCTCACTGATAATGCCGTAATCAGAGAGGACATGGCAATTGGGTTATTTTGATCTGGTTTGTGAATGTTTCAGTTAATATCTCTCTTTAATCAACACAGCAAGTCCTGGACCGTGTGAGTCGAATGACTCAGGGAGATTTAGTCATTTCAATGGATCAGCTTCTTACAAAACCTCGTCTGGGTACCTGCCACAAGTTTTACCTGCATTCCTTCCAGTTGCCAAATAGTGAGTCTTAATCTCTGTCTTTATTTCTAATGCTTGTCAGGTTTAACTCTCTTTTCATTTTGATAAAAGTTGTTCTTTTTAGAGATGCAATTAATCAATATTATATCGATTATTAATTTTTCAGTATTTGTTGATATTGGATATTTAACTGTGCATGCTCATTTTTCTTTTAGATTACTTTTGTCATCATCTAATGCTCTAAACTGAACGTTAATTGTTAAAAATAATTTAATAGCATTGTTCAGTGCAGTCTTTCACAAATCTGGCTTATTCTTTTATCATTTGTTTTTACTGGTAATTTTAAAAAGATTTGTAAAATTCACTTGATCCTTTTTGTTTCCAGATGAAATGAAGTCCCTTATGTTTTTTGATGGGTGTCCTCCTCAGCTGGGCTGCACTATCAAGCTCCGTGGTGCTTCAGAGTATGAGCTGGCACGGGTGAAAGAGATCATCATTTTTATGGTGTGTGTGGCGTACCACTCACAGCTGGAGATCTCTTTCCTCATGGATGAGTTTGCTATGCCTCCTAGCCTGGCTGAGAGTTCCTCTTTCCCATGTCTCCTGGAAAGCTCCACTTTGGAGGAAGAGGAAGATGATGGTTCTACACTGGGGGATGACAACCTCACGCTTCTTCCAGAAGGAGACTTTGAGCCAGGGCTTCAGGAGATTATCAAAGCCCACAGTAGACAACCTTCCATCTCAGAATCTTCTCATAAAGATGGAGAAAGCCCCAGAATAAATAAAAATGGTTCAGTTGCTTCCTTCTCTGGAGGAGAGGAAGAGATTATAAAGACCTCCACACCCCTGTCATCCTTCACTTCCAGCCTTCCCCAGCCAGTGTCACCACCTTTCCTTATTTCAGACCTAAAAGAGATGTCACAGGAAGTCATTAAAGCGCCAGGTGAGGAGGAGAAGAACAAAGATCTGGAGGAGACTCTGGTCCATCGGGACAGCACCAGCTCTGAGACCTCCCTTCCACCAACCCGGCTCTTTAGGGATCCCTTACAGGATGACACAGGCCTGTTTGTGACCGAACATGTAGCTTCTTCAGATGACCGCCTCAAATCCATCTCAGCTTTGTTTAAGCAGGAGCTAAAAGACATTATCCTCTGCATTTCACCCTTTATTACCTTTCGGGAACCGTACCTGCTCACTGCTGCTGGACTGCATTGTCCTAGCCGGGATTATTTCCCAGAACAGGTTTACCTCTCACCTCTCTTGAATAAGGACTCGAAAGAGCTGGACGGACGCCGCAAGAGGCAGCTGTTGAAAGAGTCTGGCCCGAGTTCTGGCAGCCTGACCAACGGTACTGTGTCGCACCAACGGACCATCCAGATTCTGCCCTGTCACAAACTCACAGGTGCCCGTATAATAGAGCTGCTAGGCAGCAGTCAGGAGCTGGCACGCATACTGGCTGACTATCGTGCCCAGGGGGGGCGCATTCGGCAAAGAGAAGGAATTCAATTTCGTGAAACCCCACCCACAAAGGCACCAATAAAGTCAGACAGTGAAGAAGATAAAGGGGCAGGACTGAACGAAATGACCTGGGCTAATAAGGTGAGGGTTTCTTGTCTGCTAGTATGTTTAGTCTGTTACTTTATTCCACATTCTGAATAGATCACTTTCAGCGATTAGGGTGCTTAACCTTAATAAAAAGTCATAGTCAAACTTTTCATTATATAAGGTGCATTATGTTTTCAATTTATGAAGGTTACTACTTTTTTCCCAAAACTTTAAATGCAGGACCTTGATTTGTGTTATTTATTTTATTTATTTATTATATTTGTTTGCATTAAACATGGGTTGCAAATAACAGAGCTGGACATTTAGCTAACATTAAGCTGCTACTCATTAGAGGCTAACCAAATATTTCCTATAAATTGCCAGAAAACATTTATGTTTTAAAATAGTAATTAAAAATACTTTTTACTACAATTAATTGTTTTTATGTTTCAGTTGGACTGTTTAAATCCAGTCAACCATCAGAGGCTCTGTGTGCTGTTCAGTAGCTCATCAGCACAGTCTAATAATGCCCCAAACCCCTGCGTCAGTCCATGGTAAACTCTCAGCACACTTGCATTGTCTTACTAATTTAAGATGTATTAACGATGTATGACGATGCATGTTACTGACCTATATTCTCAATATTAAAACAGGGAGGTCTAGGTTTTATTGTATCTGCTATGTATTTACAGGATTGTAACAATGGAGTTTTATGGAAAGAATGACTTGACTCTTGGCGTATTTCTGGAGAGATACTGTTTTAGGTAATATATTAAACCAGTCATCTATTTTTGTTTCTTATGTTTGTCATAGTACCAAAATTTCAGTAGTCAATTCAAGTGAAATTTCATGATAGTGAATTTACTGAAAGCAGTTCCAGTAGTACTGCAAAAAAATGATTTGCTCTTTAATTTAAATTAAAATTTAATTTGAATTTATTTAAATTTGTCATATTTGTTGTTCATTCTGATTTTGTTTTATATGGGTGTGATTCAGACCCTCTTACCAGTGCCCCAGCATGTACTGTGAGACCCCCATGGTTCACCACATCCGGCGCTTTGTCCACGGTAACGGCTGTGTCCAGATTGTTCTGAAAGAGCTGGACTCGCCTGTACCCGGATATCAGCACACAATCCTCAACTACTCTTGGTGCCGTATCTGTAAACAGGTAACACAGGGAGCATTTGGATTAAAAAAAACTAAATTTAAACAGAACTAATGTAGAGTATTTTGTACTATTGTAAGATTCACGTGAATTATTACTGTTTTGTTTCAGGTGACTCCTGTAGTTCCTTTGTCTAATGACTCCTGGTCCATGTCCTTCGCCAAGTATCTAGAGCTCCGATTCTATGGTCACCAGTACACCCGCCGGGCCAACGCAGAGCCTTGTGGCCACTCCATCCATAAAGATTATCACCAGTACTTCTCCTACAACCAGATGGTGGCTTCATTCAGGTGTGCATCTTCACAATATACAGTCATGGCCAAAAATATTGGCACCCTTGGTAAATATGATCAAAGAAGGCTGTGAAAATTAATCTGCATTGTTAATCCTTTTGATCTTTTATTTAAAAAATTCACAAAAATCTAACCTTTCATTGGATAATAAGAATTTAAAATGGGGGGAAATATCATTATGAAATAAATGTTTTTCTCTAATACACATTGGCCACAATTAACGGCACCCTTTTATTCAGTACTTTTTGAAACCTCCATTTGCCAGTTTAACAGCTCTAAATTTTCTCCTATAATGCCTGATGAGGTTAGAGAACACCTGACAAGAGATCAGAGACCATTCCTTCATCCAGAATCACTCCAGACCCTTTAGATTCCCAGCTCCATGTTGGTGCTTCTTCTCTTCAGTTCACCCCACTCATTTTCTATAGGGTTCAGGTCAGAGGACTGGAATGGCCATAGCAGAAGCTTGGTTTTGTGCTCAGTGACCCATTTTTGTGTTGTTTTTGAGGTTTGTGTTTGGATTATTGTACGGTTGGAAGATCCAAACATGGCCCATTATAAGATTTCTAACAGAGTCAGTCACTTATTGATTTTTTTATATGTTGGTATTTGATAGAATCAGTGATGCCATGTGTCTAAACAAGATGTCCAGGACCTCCAGCAGAAATATAGGCCCACAACATCAAAAATACAGCAGTATATTTCATTGTACACATGGGATACTTTTTATCCCTGTGTTCACCAAACCCATCTTGAGTGTTTGCTGCTAAAAAGCTCATTTTTTAGTTTCATCTGACCATAGAAGCCAGTCACATTTGAAGTTCCAGTCGTGTCTGATAACTGAATATGCTGGAGTTTGTTTTTGGATGAGCTAGGAGAATTTTTCTTGAAAACCTCCCGAACAACATGTTGTGATGTAGGGGCTGTTTGACAATTTTTTTTAATGTTTTCTGACCCTGAGACTCAACTATTTTCTGCAATTCTCCAGCTGTGGTCCTTGGAGAGTCTTTAGCCACTCAAACTCTCCTCCTCACCGTGCATTAGGACGATATAGACACACGTCCTCTTCCAGGCAGTTTCATAACATTTTATGTTGATTGGAAATTCTTAATTATTGCCCTGATGGTGGAAATTAGAATTTTCACTGCTCTAGCACTTTTCTTAAAGCCACTTCACTAATTTGTGAAGCTCAATTATCTTTTGCTGCACATCAGAAATATATTCTTTGGTTTTTCTCATTGTGATGGATGATTAAGGGAATTTGGGCTTTGTTTTCCCTCCTATTTATATTTCTGTGAAACAGGAAGCCATGGCTGGATAATTTCCTGTTCATAATCACCCTGGAGTGCTCAAAATTGTGAATATGAATGGGAATATACTTCAGAGATATTTTACTCGTAAGAATTTCTAGGGGTGCTAATAATTGTGTCCAACGTGTATTTGAGAAAAACATTTATTTCATAATGATATTTAAGCCCATTTTAAATTCTTATTATCCAATAAAAGGTTAGATTTTTGTGATTATTTTTTTTATTTTTATTTTTTATAAAAGATCAAAAGGATTAACAATGCAGATTAATTTTCACAGCCTTCTTTGATCATATTTACCAAGGGTGCTGATATTTTTGGCCATGACTGTAGATCCCTTTATATTCGAATATGCAGAATATGAGTACCTTAGTACATTTTTATAAACTTTTAATCCAAATGGGTTCGTGCTCTTCTATCATCTGTAGCTACATCCCAGTGAGGCTATTCGAGATCTGCCTGCCTCCTCGAAAAATCATCATCAGGAACCAGGGTCCCTCTAAAGCCAACTTGCACCAGGACCTCAAAGACTTCTCCCAAAAGTAAGATTCCCTTCTGGACGTCTCTTACCCAGCCTCATAAACCTCCTCCAGATAACAGCTAAATTAATTAATTCTCCATCGTTTGTAGGGTGGCTCAGGTGTACTTGGCCATAGATGACCGTCTCACCTCTCTAAAAACTGATACCTTCAGCAAAACCAGAGAAGAAAAAATGGAGGACATGTTTGCACAAAAAGATGTGGGTTTCTTTATTGTGTAAATAAATTTCATTCAGAGTATTGACCAATGTCCAGCTACTTTAATTGAATATTTTTTGTCTTAGATGGAGGAATCAGAGCTTCGCAGCTGGATAGAGAAGCTACAAGTGCGTCTGCAGACCAGCGCAATGGACTTGCCACAACAACAACAGGCTGTTCTGGAGTCAGTGGTGGTCAAAAAGCAGGGTTTGTGTGAGACCCTGCAGTCCTGGAACAACAGGTGAGGACTGTATTCATAGAGCCATAGAGACTGGAACTAAACATCTGCCATCAGAATATTAGAACTTTTATTTTATCTCCAGACTTCAGGACTTGTTCCAGCAAGAAAAAGGCAGGAAACGCTTATCTGTTCCTCCCAGCCCTGGCAGACACAGACAAGCTGCATCAGATGAGAGCAAGGTCAGTCATTTATTTAGCAAATCACCAAGTAGTCTGTTCAAGTAAGCCACCTCCTTGACTTTAAATAAAAGCATCTACTACATACTTTTGATCATTTTTATTTGATTTTTGTTTCATAGACTAGTGCTTTGGAGTCTTCTCCTCGTAACCCATCCCCTGTGGTCCCAAATGGAGAGAAAGGTGAGTTCATTGGCCCTTTATTCATGTTGAAAAAGTTGATTGTTGCACACAGTCGCCTCACAGACTTTTCTCACAGAGGACCGTCATCTCAACACATTTCCGTCAAGTTCAGGGTCTTCATCATTACTACAGTTACCGTCTCCGGCTGAACAAGCTTCAGACGTCATCACGAGTGGACCATCTTTTCCTGATCAGGACTCTGTCAGCATCCCAGACGGTAAACTTACTTTAGACACTTCCTTGTGTTTGAAATCACACATAATCATCCCACCTGACTTACTCTCTCTTAATCTCTCTACTTCATTTACTGTTTAGACATGTTTGATGGACACTTACTTGGTTCCAATGACAGTCAAGTAAAGGAAAAGTCCACCATGAAAACCATCCTTGCCAACCTGTTACCCGGCAATAGCTACAATCCCATCCCTTTCCCTTTGTAAGGCTGTTATGATATTATGGATACTAAAAAGCAAAGTAATGATTTTCTTTCTCAAGCTGATAAAGGTCTTTTTTTTTTTTTTTGGTATGTTAGCGACCCAGACAAGCACTATTTGATGTATGAGCACGAGAGAGTTCCTATAGCCGTGTGTGAGAGGGAGCCCAGCTCCATCATTGCCTTTGCACTCAGGTACAGCTTTTTGTACTCAATATTTATGTATTTATTGCAATGGCTTAAAAGTCTTTATTTTAGTATTTATTTTATAGTTTTGTTGTTCAATCAGAGGAACCGTCATTTCAACAAAATATCAATTTTTGCAAATTAGATTCAGTAAATCAGTCTTGTCAACCAGTTTATGCAGATAGTTTGAAAGAACTGATTTCTGCACATGAATCAAACTTCTCAGGAATTTAAATAAGACATTATTATCATTTCCATCATCCAGCTGTAAAGAGTATAAAACTGCCCTTGAAGAGCTTACAAAGACAACAGTAAAGACGGGAGGTGATGACATATCTCAGGCCATTAGGTACATCAAGCACTCATTTCTCTCATCGGCCGTATTGTCTTTGTGTATATTGGTAAAACAGCAAGCTGATTTCCTCTTTTCTGCCATCTATAGTTCTGGAGAGAGCAGAGCAAAGAACAGCCCAGCCAAACCTAGTGACAGCAGCACATCACAACTTAGCCGCAGCAGCGTTGATACTGACCCACTCAGTAAACCTAACCACACTATACTAGCCACTTACAAATACCATTTATAATTTTGTTCATTTATTATGAAACTAAATGTTTATGGGATATCTTTTGCAGAGGAGCCTGAAAGTGGAGACAAACAGAAGAAGCAGACAGGAAACCCACACATCGAGCTTCGTAAGTATCAGCCTCAAATAGCAGAATGAAACATTGATTATATTTAGGTACATTTTATTGACCCTCTGACATCAAGTAATTGTGGGTTACAAACTAACCACTATGTCAGTTTTTTATCTTTTCAAAGTTTTCAAGTATATCTTAGAAATAAATTAGCTATTTAATAATAATAATAATAATAGGTAAATAATAAATCTGAAAATCATACTTACAATGCAGAGTTCTCAGACGCAAATGCCAAGTTCTACTGCCGAATCTACTACGCGGAAGAGTTCCATAACATGCGGGACGAGATTATGGAGAGCTCGGAAGATGATTTTGTGCGATCGCTCTCCCGCTGTGTCAACTGGCAAGCTCGTGGTGGGAAGTCCGGTGCTGTTTTCTATGCCACTGAAGGTACGTCCATGCAAGATCCTTTACAAAATTTTTATTTTATTTTTTCATTACAGTAGTTGTTTTTATTAAGTGACGACTTCTAGGTTGTTGGATGTATTTTGCTAAACATGCTGTTTCTCTTCAGATGATCGGTTTATTCTGAAACAGATGCCCAGATTAGAGGTCCAGTCCTTCTTAGACTTTGCACCCCACTACTTTACTTACATCACAGGAGCAGTTCAGCAAAAAGTAAGGAAATACATACCTTGTAGGGCTCTCTGAGGCAGCATTTTTGGCCTGTTTCAGGTTTTTCTCTCTAAACTGTTCTTGTTTCTTTTTAACAGCGCCCCACAGCACTTGCTAAGATTCTGGGAGTGTACCGTATTGGCTACAAGAACTCCCAGAACAACACAGAAAAGAAACTTGACCTGTTGGTGATGGAAAACCTCTTCTATGGCCGAAAGATGGCACAGGTACATTTCTTGAGACTTTAAATTAGCAACTTAAAACTTATTTGAAGTTGGTGTTTCAGAAATACTGTTCAGTTTGGGAAGTTTTATTTTCACATTCTGTTACGTGGTCCTGTTTCCTATGTTTGTGTAGGTGTTCGACCTGAAGGGATCCCTGAGAAACAGGAATGTGAAGACAGATCATGGAAAGGAGAGCTGTGAGGTGGTGCTCCTGGATGAGAACCTCCTGAAACTGGTGCATGACAATCCCCTTTATATTCGCTCACACTGCAAGGCCATTCTGCGTGCCGCCATCCTTAGTGACGCCCACTTCCTGTCCAGCCACCTCATCATTGATTATTCCCTGCTGGTGGGCCGTGACGATGCCACGGACGAACTAGTTGTGGGCATCATAGGTGAGAAAATCTTCTCTGTTATTTTAAAATCCATATTGGACTTTTCTTACAGTGATTGTTTAAACTCTTGTATATGTGAAGATTATATCCGGACTTTCACATGGGATAAAAAGCTGGAGATGGTGGTCAAATCTACTGGGATTCTTGGAGGTCAAGGTACATTTATACCTTCCTAAAACATTCATAGCCATGATATTCTCAGAAGCTGAAACTCTTACCTCTTGTTTAAACCCATGTCTCATCATCTTTCCTTCATGACAGGTAAAATGCCCACGGTGGTGTCCCCAGAACTGTATCGATCACGTTTCTGTGAGGCCATGGACAAATATTTCCTCATGGTCCCTGATCACTGGACAGGTCTTGGTCTCAACTGCTGATGGACAACAAGGGAACATCACAGCTTGAAAGGGATATGCTGCTCTCTCATGTACTTTGCAGTGATTTTAATGGAAGACCCATTGTAGTGAACATTCCATTATCTGCAGTGCTGTCTGAAGCTGGGTGAATCTGAACCCCTCTCTTTCTATGCTTTGTGCACAAATTGACCAAAACTGATGTGCTAAGACCCAGTTCCAGAATATCCACTGAAGAGACCGAATTGAAATGGCTGAACTTTTAGAACCCTGTTATGCAGTAGTGTTTGTTTGTAACCTATTAACTGTGGATGATGTAAAAGTTTATAAATGTACAGAGATATGTAATTAAATATTATTAATACTGGTAAAAGTGTCAGTTTTACGATATTTAAATTTAGGCCCTCTGCCTAGTTGCAAAAAACCCCCCCAAAAAACTAATACTAAGGACATACAGTTAAGGACTGTTCTTTATGGGCTTTTGTGAAAACTACATACTTCTGCATACTTCTTTTTCCACTCATGTATAGTCATTATGGGAGTTGAAATCACAGATTTTAGCAAAGCATGACTGAACTACAACTCACACTCATGGTAACGCTCCCTATTGTATAATGAAATACACTTGAAAAAGAGATATGCCTAATAAACAACAAATCATGACAAGAGACTTGGAAGCGTTAATCGCGACTGGCTTACAACAAACAAACACAACTTTTTAGCACTTTTCACAAACAGTTAACCATGATTTCCCCACCATTTAGATAAATTAATATGATCATTAATTTGAAGTAAGACTGTGGCATAATGTTTTGGTCAGCGCATTGGTCAGTAAATCATATAACGTTACCACAGCTTTCTAATGTAACAGTTCTTCTAAAAGACTATTAAAATATAGTTGGTATATCAATTTGAAATTGTGGGACACAGACGTTAGACTGAGCAGGTAAAATCAAGGAGGCAGTGAGTAACGTTTAACCCGACACTAAATGTGTAGCTACATTTTTTCTAAAGAAAATCGGTATGTTTAGGACCCTTCTTCAAACTCACCGAGACCAAATTCACGTGTTTAGGCCAGAACACGAGCCAAAGGGTCCCCAGATAGCAAACTGACATCGAATCAACGTCGATTTGTGGTTGTAACGGTCAGTATCGGTCGTCAATCAAATTTCGATGTTGAATCAACGTTCATTATTTGGTCGGTACATCAGAACGTTATTACGTCGAAAATAAAACATCGATTCAACGTCGAAATCACGTTGGCTTATCAACCGACACAGCCGACGCATCTGATCGAAATCATAACGTCTGATACAGATTGAAACTTGGTTAGAGGAATCGGAGGAGATCTGCTCATGCACTCTCACAGAGTGAAACAGGCCTGTAACTGTACCCGGGTAACTAAAATGTATTTTTATTCATTATTTTATATTTGTCCGTCTGTCACTAAATATTAGTGGAAAATGAAATGGCCTATATGTTTTATTCA
>JAFVLL020007445.1:0-11201 GCA_021397915.2 Tor tambroides
ACTATCGACAAACCAATCAAATTTGTTCAAAACTCTTTTTTTTAAATCAGTCCAAACACATTTTAATTTTTATTCAGGAGTTATGTATATACAAAGCTGTAACTTTTTATGACAGTAGTTTAGTGCTAAAAAAAATTTGCAAATTTTTTTTTTCAGGTTTTTTTTCCTCCCATCCTGTAGCCTACTCGCGCCCCCCCGGGAGAGTGCCCGGGGGGGCGCGCCCCACCGGTTGAGAACCACTGCTTTAGAGTGTCCCACTTTAGTTCATGACTGACTATATTAAAAAAAAAAATAAATATTAAAACCTCAGTATATAAGTCTGCAACAGTGCACTGTTTTCTACAGCCTTGTAATTCATTGTATTTTTCTAGAGCTTTCTTTTTTTTATTATGGCCTTTTCAAATAATAAAAGATAATTACGTCATCGCAAGGCCGTAACCATGTCTGGAACATTTGGGGGGACCAACTTTTATATATTTTTATATATTTTAATGTACAAATAACATAAAGACAGTATATTTTAATATTTGTTTAATGGAAACTTTTTATGACTGAAGGCCAGTATCACTGATACCAATACTACTGATGTCTCTATAAAATTGTTTTCCCCCCTAATATTTAATCATTGTCTATAGCCATTCAGTATTACAGTGAAAGCTATCATTTTTAACATTTATTAGACTTTAAAAAATAACAACTTATAATTTAAGTGAACTTAAAACAATCTTCACATAAACTCATTATAATGTCATATTTAGCTACCTGCCCTTCAGCAAGTAGTAAATATGCAGAAATTGAATAAAGTTATCAAACTTTATTCAATATTATATCAAATGATATTATATTAAATATAGATGAATCCTTAAAGCTATTGAATTTCTCTTTTTTTGTTCTGTGATTAACAGACATCATAGCAGCTGGGTTATTAGGTTATTTAGCTACTATTACTTTAAGAACTGCTGCTGCTGAACATGAAGCGGATCTGACATGCATTGCATTTTCTCACAACTCTTTTCCTTTTCTGACCCACTTCGGGTCTAAAAGTCTCTACTAATGACCTGACAAGTTGAATCGGGTGTGTTAGATGAGGGTGAGAGTGCTTGGCTGCTCCAGAACAGTTTTGAAAACCATTTCAGAGACGTGTTCCTAAATTTGACTCAAACATAACAAATACTACATGCATGCACAGTTTTAAGGCAGCTTTAATCGCCTTTTTTGGTAACTTCATGACTTAACTGATGACATTGCGTGCTCGTAGTTTCTTTCACACTTTGATATGAAAAGATACACGCTACAGCGCGCTCCAGTGCATTTGTGCGTGCAATTAAAGAGCACACGCTACAAGCACAGTATTGTTTCTGCACTTGTTTGACTCATGCCTGCCGCTGAGGCGAAGCTGGAGTGTGCTTCTGAAACGTCTCCCATTTGATGTGAACGTAAAGACATTCTGCATCTAAATAAATGCAATTCTTGTCAAGAAAAAAAGTGATTGAAGCAGCAGTTGTGAATGGGGCGGCCAACAATAGCTCCCCCCCTGCGTTAATTGCGTGAAATTTTTTTAACGCGTTAAACTGAAAAAAATTAATCACCTGTGTTAACACGCTAATTTTGATAGCACTAATACATTTTTTACATTTAGTTATTTAGCAGATGCTTTCATCCAAAGCAACTTAAAAATGAAGACAACGGAAGCAATCAAAATCAACAGAAGAGCAATAATACGCAAGTGCTATGACAAGTCTCAGTTAGCCTAATGCACTATACATAGCAACCTTTTGGCTGGACTTCCACATGGCTGGACTTCCATCATGCGCAATCAAACCTCTACAAATGATTCAGAATGCAGCAGCACGACTGGTCTTCAACGAGCCCAAAATAGGCAATTTTACACCTCTCTTTATCTCCTTGCACTGGCTACCAGTTGAGGCTTGCATCAAGTTCAAGACATTGATGCTTGCATATCGAACAACCACAGGCTCTGCACCCGCCTACTTCCACTCACTATTACGAATCTACATTCCCTCCAGAAGCCTGAGATCCGCTAGTGAGCGACGCCTCGTGGTACCATCACAGAGAGGCACAAAATCACTTTCCAGATCATTCTCGTTCACTGTTCCTGGCTGGTGGAATGATCTTCCCACCCCAATCCGGAATGCTGATTCCCTGACAACTTTCAAGCGACAGCTGAAAACTCATCTCTTTCGACACTATTTGACTTCATCCTAAAAAAAAAAAAAAAAAAACTTTCTCTTTATTTATTCCTTCCCTTTCTAGCTTGTAATTATTTGGAACAATGCCTGAAACTTGGTATTATGAGCACTTCCTGTGTCTGTCTGCCTCTTTAGGATGAATCGCTTTATGTATTCCCCAATTGTAAGTCGCTTTGGATAAAAGCGTCTGCAAAATGACTAAATGTAAATAGCAATTTTTTTTGTTAATTACATACTAAATAAAAAGAAAATAAATAGATAGAATTGAAAAGAATAGAGAAAGCTAGTGTTGGTGGCCTCTTTTTTTAAAGAGAACAAGTAGTTAGAAAACAAATAGAGTGCAAGTCTTAAAGCCTCATTTTTTTTTTGTTTTTTGTTTTTTTTTTAATAAAAAAAGAAAACAAAATAGATAAAATAGATTTAGAATAGAGAGTGCTAGAGTTAGAGGGTCAAATAAAGATGAAAGAGATGTGTTTTAAGTCGTTTCTTGAAAATAGCTAAGGACTCAGCTGCTCGGATTGAGTTGGGCAGGTCATTCCACCAGGAGGGAACAGTGAATGTAAAAGTCAGTCAAAGTTATTTTGTGCCTCTTTGGGATGGCACAATACTGTGTCATTCCCTTGCAGAACGCAAGCTTCTAGAGGGCACATAAATCTGAAGTAGTGAATTTAGGTAAAGGGGTGCAGAGCCAGTGGTGGTTTTGTAGGCAAAGATTAATGCCTTGAATTTAATCTGAGCAGCTATTGGTAGCCAGTGCAAATTGATGAACAAATGTGTGATGTGTACTTTTCGGCTCATTAAAGATTAATCTTGCAGGTGCATTCTGGATTAATTATAAAGGTTTGACAGAACTGGCTCCAAGAGCTCCCAAGAGACCATTGCAATAGTCCATCCTGGACAAAAGAAGAACTTAAACAAGGAGTTGTGTTGCATGTTCTGAAAGAAAGGGCCTGATCTTCCCAATGTTGTATAAAGCAAATCTGCAGGACCTTGCTACAGTTTTAGCAAGGTGGTCTGAGAAATTCAGCTGATCATCAAGCACAACTCCAAGGTTTCTGGCTGTTTTTGAAGGAGTTATGGTTGATGTGCCTAACTGGATGGTGAAGTTGTGATGAAGTGATGGGTTTGTTGAAATGACAAGCAGTTCTGTCTTGGCAATGTTGAGCTGAAGATGATGGTCCTTCATCCACCAAGAAATGTCTGTTAAACATGATGAGATGCGAGCAGCTATCGTCGGATCATCAGGATGGAATGAGAGGTAGAGTTATGTGTCATCAGCATAGCAGTGATATGAAAAGCCATGTTTCTGAATGACAGAACCCAGTGATGCCATATAGACAGAGAAGAGAAGTGGTCCGAGAACTGAGCCCTGAGGCACCCCAGTAGTTAGATGCTGCGACTTGGACACCTCACCTCTCCAAGATACCTTGAAGGACCTATCTGAGAGGTAGGACTCAAACAACTGGAGTGCGGTACCTGAGATGTCCATTGCCAATAGGGTAGACAGGAGGATTTGGTGGTTCACCCTATCAAAAGCAGCAGAGAAATCCAGCAAGATATGTAATGAAGATTTGGAAGCAGCTCTTGCAAATCTTAGGGCTTCAACAACTGGGAGCAAGACAGTCTCAGTTGAATGTTCACTTCTGAAGCCAGACTGGTTGCTGTCGAGGAGGTTTTTCTGTGAGAAAAAGGCACAGATTTGGTTTAATACATGTTCAAGTGTTTTTGCAATGAAAAGGAGAAGGGAAACTGGTCTTTAGTTCTCTAAAAGAGTTGGGTTGAGAGTGGGTTTCTTAAGTAGTGGGCTTATACAAACATGTTTAAATGCTGAGGGAAACACACCTGTGTGAAGGGATGTGTTAACAACGTGAGTGTGTGCAGATACAACTGCAGGAGAAATAGCTTGAAGGAGATGAGATGGAATAGGATCAAGCGGACGAGTAGTAGGATGATTGGAAAGGCTGAGTTTAGAGAGTAGAGAGAAAGATGTGAATGAGTGTATGTTTGCTGGTAAGATGTTTTTGACAGTTTGTGGTGCGGAGCATTGTGCACAGATTGTTGTAATTTTATTAATGAAGAACGTGGCAAAGTCGTCAGCTGTTAGAGTTAATGAAGGAGGGGGAGGACAAAAGTGAAAGTGACGTGACATATGGCCAAGTATGGTGACCCATACTCGGAATTTGTGCTCTGCAATTAACCCATCCAAAGTGCACAAACACAGCAGTGAACACACACACCCGGAGCAGTGGGTAGCCATTTATGCTGCGGCGCCCGGGGAGTTGGGGGTTCGGTGCCTTGCTCAAGGGCACCTCAGTCGTGGTTACAACCCCCCACTTACAATCCCTTCCGGCCCGAGACTCGAACTCGCAACCTTTGGATTACGAGTCTGACTCTCTAAACATTAGGCCACGACTAGGGAGGAAAATATTTTAAAGAGCATGTGAAAGTTAGACGAATTGTTCATTTTGTTGTGATAGTATGTCCTTTTAGCAGTGGAGACATTAGTAGAGAAGGAAGAGAGGAGTGATCAATATACATCAAGGTCAGTAGGATTTTGTGATTTGCGCCATACCCTTTCTGCAACCCTGAGCTTAGAACGATGCTCGCGGAGAACATCAGACAGCCAAGGGGCATAAGGGGTGGTACAGGCTGGCCTGGGGCAGAAAGTGTCTAAACAAGATGTAAAAGTGGAGCAGAAAGTATCAGTAGAGATGATAACTGTTTAGGGGAGGATATATATATATATATATATATTAGTGCTGTCAAACGATTAATCGCGATTAATCGCATCCCAAATAAAAGTTTTTGTTTACATAATATATGTGTGTATACTGTGTATATTTATTATGTATATATAAATACAAACACATGTATATATTTAAGAAAAATATGTTATGTTTATATATTAAATATATTTTTATATAATATAAATTATATTAATATAAATATAAACATGTAAATACATGTAAATATTTTCAAAATATATACTGTATGTGTGTGTCTTTATATATACAAAATAAATATACAGAAGACATACATATATTGTGTAAACAAAAACTTTTATTTTGGATGCGATTAATCGCGATTAATCGTTTGACAGCACCAATATATATATATACACACACACATATGTGTATATATATATATATATATATGTGTGTGTGTGTGTGTGTGTGTGTATATACAGTGCCCTCCATAAGTATTGGAACAGTAAAGACAAAATTGCTCTGTTGGCTGTGAAGTCAAGACATTTGCAAATATGATTAAAAGATGAATATGAGACAAAACTACAGAATGTCACATTTTATTATTGGGTGATTCAACACATAGATGTTTTACCAGCTAAGAAGTTCAGCACTTTTAGAGTTTCATCCCTCTATCTGATGTGAGCATAAGTATTGGAACAGTTGCCTCACAGGCCTTTCTAAGTGATCAGCTGTGTCCTGTTGCATTAATTCTTCAGATATTAAAAGCAGGGAATGTGTTGTATCAGTTATATCCATTGCTTTGTTGTACATGGATATAACATAATGTACATAATGACAAAGCAAATAACAGGTTTTTAATATCTTTGCAAATTTATTAAACATAAAAAACATAAATGATTCCATTGCATAAGTATTCAAACCCTTATCTGGGACAGTTGAAATTTAGCTCAGGAGCATTCATATTGCTTGTACTGTAGATGTTACTACACTTCGAGTGAAGATAACCTGTGCCAAATTCAATTGAATGGGTACAATTTGGAACGGCACACACATCTTAATAAAAGGTCTAACAGCTGAAAATGCATATCAGAGCAAAAACCAAGCCCTGAAGGTCAAAAGAACTGCCTGTAGAGCTCAGAAACAGGTTTGCGTCAAGCTACACATCTGGGGATGAGTTCAGAAAAAAATTCTGCTGCATTGAAGGTTCACAGAAGCATGTAGCCTTCATTATCCATAATGTAAGACGTTTGAAACAACTAGGACTCTTCCTAGAGCTGGCCTCCTGGCCAAACTGAGCAACTGATGGAGAAGGGCCTGGTGACCAAGAAGCTGATGGTCACTCTAGTTGAGCTCCATGATCATATATGCAGATGGGAGAAACTTACAGAAGGACAAACATCACTGCAACACTCCACCAATCTGGGCTTTATGTCAGTGTGGCCAGACTCAATCTTCTCCTCAGTGAAGACACACAAAAACCCACTTGGAATTTGCAGAAAAGCACCTAAAGGACCCTCAGACTCTGAGAAACAAAATTCTCTGGCATGATGAACCTCAATTCTAAGCATCATGTTTGAAGGAAACCAGGTCTGCTCATCACAAGGCTGCAACATAACAAAACGTGAAAAAAATGAAGGGGTTTAAATACTTCTGCAAGGCACTGTATATATATATATATATATATATATATAATACATCAATTGCACACTGAGATCATATCACGTGGCGCACACACAGAACCATTCTGTAACACAGAAACTTGTCAACTCTACCCCACGACTTTTATTTAAATAAAATACCTTCAATACTGAATTGCTACATTATATTTCTCAGCAACAATGTGTTTCTGAAGTGACCAAATTTACAGCTTCATTCATTTTGTTTTTGGTAGAGAGAGATGCACAGACGCAGATAATTCACACACGCAACTCTCTCTCTCTCTTTCAATAGAAACCATCACATAAATTCTAATGGTTTCCACTACAAATACCATTACAAACCATCAACTTTTAACCATTAAAACCATTAAAAAATGGTATTCTGTAGTGTGTTTTGGGACATATTCCATTAGGATTTAATGGTTTTAACAAGCCACCAAGGCGACCAATTACCAGTAGAAACCCACAGGGTTCATTACAGTTTCCATTAAAACCAATACAAGTCCCATTATAACCAGTAAATCCATTACAAATTTTGTGATGGTGTCTATTGTTTTTTTGTTGTTGTTGTTGTTGTTGTTGTTGTTGTTGTTTTTTCCCCAGCAGGGATGTTGTGTTAAACCAAATTTCTCAGATTATAACCTAAATGACTTTATACATAAAACTTTTGGGAAAAAAAAAACAAAAAAACCCCACAATGTTTAAAAGCACTAAAACATACGTATATTTTTTCTCTGGCAGCTAATGGTTATGTAATAGACTTGTTCTTGTCGCACTGAATTAAAAAAGAACGCAACTTGCATCTCGACAGATTAACTGCACACTCTTATTTCAGTGTTTTTTTGTAAAGGTTGTGGATATTTCAGCAAACTTTGTGGATACAATTCATTGTACATATCCTATAGCATCAAGATAAAGCGGACAACTTTATCACTGTACCAAACTATGCACATGCATTACAGACACTTACAATATGATTTTGCTCCGTTTGTGAAATAAAAGGGTGGAATCTCTTAATATTCCAGCTGCCCTTCCTACATCTTGTTTTGACGTGTTTGAAAGGGAGTCAGGTCTCATCTGACAGGACAGCCCCCCACCACGTAATGTAAATTTTTACATTACCCAACTTTCGACCACTTAAACCAAACTCAACCCTAAAGTAAATCCTTACAAATGACAATAAATGTATGTGAGCAGCGCTTTTAAAAAAGAATAGCCTATAGACCTTTTTCCTGAGTAACCGATGAGCGGCACCATGATGGATTCTAACTTCCGTTTGGGTGCTCTCATGTTCCGGTCTCCATAGAAATCCATGTTAAAACGGGGTAAAAAAGACTAAATTGAAACTTTTTCAATAACTAAATATACAAATGTGTGCAGGGTTAAGCTGTGCTGTTGTTGGCTGCCACAGTAAAAATAAGCTAAAGGAATTCCTTTAAAGTACTTGTTTTGCGTACCAAAAAATCTGTCCATGTCCAGCACTGTATGCATGGCTTACAGCGCTTAAGTAAAATACTGAGTGTTAAATAACAAAATAATGTTAAAATAATGTGTGCTCTTAACATTCTGTGGACGAAATCCCGTGAACTTTGCCCCGATTGGAAGCTGTATGTAGGATGTGTGCTCTCATCTGTTTTCAATGCAGCTAACCTTGTGTTGCTTCATGTAATCTACCCACTCATTAAACTATGACCGGTCCTTTACTGCAAAAAGACAGTCATTGCGACACTGTAAAGTGATGAAATGGGCATTGCTAGACATAAAGCTCTACTGGGGCACAGGCCCCCCATTACTCACTTTTCTTTCTTGAAAGCCAGTTGCGTGCAATAAGTGTACAACACAATGAACTATACAAACTTGTGTAACCCACTATTCCTACACTGCAACAAGCACTAAGGATAGTAAATGTATAGAGACATACAGTGGAATCTGTCACATATAGCACAGTGCTCATTCAGCTATGTGTGGCAAAATAGCTAAAAGCAGACTCCCCTTGTTTTGAGTGAATCCTTGGTATTTCAAACTGATGTGTTCCTAATGATCTGTTAGGTTTATATTCAGTGAGCACATCTGCAATGTAAGCCATTGAGTGATTTATAAACAAATAATACTACTTTAAAATCAATCCTAAATGTAACTGGAAGCCAATGTAAAGTCCTGAGGACTGGTGTGATATGCTCAGACTGTCTAATTCTAGTAAGAACAAATCTTTTCCATATAAATAAATATTAATTTCAGTTACAGTGGCCATTTCTAATTATTGGGACATGCGTCCGTTTGTTTTCGGTTAAACTGTGTTGCCTTTACAAGCATTGATTTGGTTGTTGCATATAGATTAATTTCTTTATTCCGGGATTATTAATCTAAATTACTACATTGACAAATAAAGTAAATTGTAACTCAAACTTGAGATTTTTACTGAGGCACGTGCCCCAACCACATGAAAAAATACTATAGTAATTTATCGTAAATACCATACTATAGTAAAGTACTTTAATTAATTTGTTGTGGTAATTCTATAGCTGCTGTGGTAATATAACAACTATAGTAATATAAACAAATTACTTTACCCAATACTGTACTAAGTTTTCTACAACTGTATGGTATACTACAATACGCTACAGTTTACTGTAGTAAAAACTACAGTATACTACAGTATTTATTACAGTTTATCAGTTCACTATAGTCAATGCAGTATGCTGTTCCATTCATTAACAAAGAGTATAATGCACTTTACTAGTACGGTTCAAAAACACTATAGTATTTATTATAAAGTACTATAGTATTTAGCGACGTCATGCCATGCGCTTTTTTAAACAATTTTCATAGGTTTCACGTTATATCATCGGCTCGGGAAGTATGTAAATGTGACTAGAAACACCAGAGACCGTAAATGTAAAGCACCGTTTCAGTCAGGCGACACTTCCGCGTTCAGCTGTAGTCCCACACGAAGTCCTACCCTACGCACTTAACGGTACATGCCGCAGTTCTGAGCGGATTTTATAAGAAATATTTATTAAGTTAGGCTACTGTCACCATATATATATCTATATTTTTTGTTTATTTAATTTTTAATTCTGTATTTGATTATTAATTAAAGAATTTGTTTTAAAACAATAAACAAATAGCCTAAACTAAAAAAAGAATGAAACTGAAAGCAGGCTATTTAGTCAAGCGCAACTTTATGATATAAAAGCCAAGAGGACATTTAGGCTAAAAAGGAAATATCAGACAAAAGATAAGAAAGAAAGCTTTACAGTACCTCTCGAAAACATTCCGACAGAACTGAGAAGCATGCATAAAAAAACAAAAGAAAAAAAGTTTAGAATCCGTTAAGCTTTTCAGAATTGACTGGTCCGAACTGAAGCATTTCATCAAAATATCCTGCGCGAGATTACAAATCGTTTCATATGCCATCAAGTTTCCATTTTCTTCTTCTTTTGCTCTTCTGTGGCCAGTTTATATATTTAACGTTCTTGGAGGTGGAAGTGGTCGCAGGTGAGAAAAGTTGCTCCAGTGTGTCTACTCCTATGAAGTGCTGATGTGTTGATTGAGCTGGGCTGTGCAACACGCGTCAGTGACGAGTCAAATATGTTCAAAGACAGGAAATGCTGTGAAGAGCTGTGAATCCTGTATTCCCCCAAAGACTTTATTAGAGTAAAGTGTTGAACTGTTGAAGGTGAAAAGACGCTACATAGTAGTATAGTATATGATTTTGCTGTAAAAACACGTTTATAGCTAACAGGAGAGCTCCAGTAAGCAAAAGTACGTCTCCAAAGTGGGTTTACATAAACCATACATCTTAAAGTTGCTTACTAAATTTCTATTTAACATTTGACAGAAAAAAAACAAACTCTTAGATAAGTAGATGAATTAAATTAATGTAAATAAACAAATTACATAAAGTAACTAAACATGAGTTATCTATTTTATTTGTCCTTTAATACTGTTGATAAATTGAGGAACATTTATGTTGGATAAAAAGCGAGTTTACCTCAGCATTTAAATGCAGTATTGAACACATAAATCAGAGGTAACTTCAGTTTTGTTTGGATGTTACAGGGACATGTATTTATGCATGTATATAATCGTAGCACCTTGAAGAAATACACTTTTAAGAAATAATAAACTTTATTGAGCATTTGTGCCCAAGACACTTACAAAAAAAAAAAAAAAGGATTTAGAAAAATCACATTTACATTCATTTACGTTTATGCATTTGGCAGATACTTTTATCCAAAGCAACTTACAGTGCTCTTATGGAGTAACTTGGAGAAAAGAGCTTTGTTCAAGGACATACTGACGGCTGCAGAAATTAAACCAACAACCTTCTGCTTAACCAGTTCAGTGGTTTAACCCACTACACTAAAAAAAAAAATTAAAAAAAAATACTACAAAAATTAGCATGTAATCAGGGGCAGCACCAGAGAATTTTGAAAGCAGGTGCTGAGGGGGTGCTAGATCATTGTCAGGGGTAGCTGGGCAATTAATAGTAAATATGACCAAAACAGGTTATTATTTATTTATTTTTTTTAATATATATTGTGACGAGTTGGCTGCCTCCCCCCTTTCATGTCATCACCACCCCGTCCCTTATTCGCCGCCCTTCACCAGGCTCCCGACGG